>JAQIXS010005343.1:0-12827 GCA_034700785.1 Rossiulus vilnensis
AGGGGTTCTTACCGCTCCGGGTGTGTACCAGGTCTACAAGCACCCTTCTCAGCAGTTGCCCTCCTGAGCTGAACACTGCACTAGCCTTATAAACTGGTACTTGAATTTTGCCCAAATTTTTAATAAAAAACAATTGCGATTTGGCTGGCCCGATTGAATGTTTATATATATCCTAAAGACTGGGCGAAATTTTTAGAAAAAATCTCAATTTTTAAAGGAATTAAAACTAATTTACCAATTTTGTCATTTTGAATTCAGCAGGCACGACCCTTAGGTTGTATTGCATGGCGCCATCTAGCGCTATATTTTTAATTGAAATCTGACAGTATTTCATAAAATTTGGTTGGCTATCAATTACAATCTAAAGATGCATTTTCTTGACAACTGCGATATACATGTTAAAATTGAATTCAAATGCATTGTGAATGTCAAAGTTAAGGTAAAGAAAAATAATAGATTAACAGATTGTAATGAATAGCTTGGTTTTGGCTATTTTTAAGGAGAAAAAATTACCATTTTATGAGTCCGATTTAATGCTTATAAATGCATGTGTGATTAGCTTAAGGTGAAATTTATAGAAAAATATTAAATTTTTGACGAAATTAAAGCCATTTTGCCAATTTTCACATTTTGAATTCACCAGCCATAACGTCATCTAGCGCCTTGTTCGTCATTAAAATCCAACTATGCTTCACAATTTGTAAGGCTATGATGAATTTTCGTAGAAAACTGCGAGATATCTGTTCTGGTAAAATTAAAAACGCATTGCATATGGCTAATTTGAAGTAAAGAAAGCTGATAATTGCAAAAACAGCTAGTTTTTTGGATATTTGGATATTTTTTACTCAATATAAATGCGCTTAAATGTAACGGTTATAATGTTTATATATTTGCTGAGCTTAAAGTAACGTTTCGAGAAAAAATCTCAACTTTTGATTAACTTTGAGCTAATTTACCGTTATTTTTTTGCAATTTTGAATTCAGCAGCCATGACCCTTAGGCATCTAGCGCCATTTTCGTAATTAAAATCTTACCATATTTCAAATTTGACTTACTGGGAATTATAAAATATCATAGGATATTTTGTGAAATCCGAGATAACTGATGAAGCAAAATTTAAACGCACTGCAGACTGATAACTTCAGTTTAACTAAAAAATCACAGAATATATAATGAACAGCTTGGTCTTTGTCTTGACTGGATTCTTTCACGTAATTCTCATTAAAACAGTCATTTTAGAGCTTGTTGTTTATCAGATTCATTTCGGTAACTAGGGATTTCAAGTTTTTAATAATATGATGAAACCATTTTTGTCGCTCACCAATGAGCTTCGAGCAACATATGCTTTTCAAGAAAGATAATCTTCGATTTTTGTATTAAAGCGAGTTAAAATTTCCAGAATTTTCGATATGATATAATAACATTAAAAGGCTAGAAAAAGGGCAGTGCAGATTGCACAATAGATTTTTCTATAACAGATTTAATTTCCATAGAGATTATATCGACAAAAAGTAGCGATAGAAACAGCGTTTCTGTTTTGAATTTCAATGATAGCAATTTATTGACATAAATTTTCTGAGAATTTCACGAATACTGCATACGGAGGAAAACACCGTTACTTTGGCAACAAAAGCAACGTATGCACGTTATAGATTATCTATCTCTATTTATGCAAAGCACTCTAAATAAAAAAATAAACACCGTAAGTGTTATGGATATTCAAATTACAGTATCAAATTACACGAGTAAACAGTTTATTTTCAAAGGCTGCTTTTCGCTGCCAATTTCCCAGAAATTCAATTTTTGTTCGTTAAACAACGAAGAATGATGGCGGCCATAAAACGGTCATCGGCAACAAAATGAATTCGAGTGAAAAAAAATTTTGAAATACATTTTAACACAGTGACAAAATTATCGATTTCTTAATGTTTGTAGCAATGCAACGACCATGTTAACAATTCACTGAACCTAGAATCATTTGAATAACAGTCATTTGAAACTGCCACCTGGCGTTCAAGTTATTTCGAGTTTGGAGTTTAACATATACAAAAAATAAACAACAACAACTAACCCTACGAACCCACAATTATAGTGGTTAAATACAAAAAATACTTACTCTGCATTTTACACAGTCCAAACTGTTGCGTTTCAAACGGTGTAAGTAAAAATACGGCAATTGCATAGTTTCAATAATTTTCCATTTATACAAAATTTATTACTAAACAAATATAATGCATTAAAATTTAGTGTGAACTTCATTCATGGGCATGTATGTGGATTTTCGCAAACATTGTATAATAATATTTTTTATTTACGTCATAATCGTGTTTCAGTTATTCAACAGAACGTTAATGTGGTTTACATAAATCTTTCTTATTGATTACATTTTGCCCTCATAGAAGAAATGTAATTCAAATTAATACCGATAGTTCTAAAGTAACAGGTAAACTTGTTCAAAGGCAAATGTTACAGCAATGCATCACACGTACATAAAACGTGTAGAATTTGGTTTACATGCATTTCGTTAAAATTTCCGTTAAAATTAGTATTTTATGTAAATAACACGTTTTAGAAGTGTTGCTAAAATGGTAAATCAAACCACATGAGAACAACGCAAAAACGAATAATTTTGGAACAAGAAAAACAAATACAAATTTGCAAAAAAATACATTACCCAATATCTGCCCAATCTTTGCATTTTTGAAATATTATAATGGAGTAAATAACGTATGCATGTACAGTATATATTCAAACATGCATAGTTCATGTGCAGGGATGTCCTAAATAACTAGCACTCAAGTATTTGGCAAAATGGTTTCCTCACCTTTCGCAAAATGTTATTTGAAATGAGTTTAAGTATACTACTAGCACATGTTTTTTTAAAAAAAACGTACCAATGAGGTCATTCTAATGTTTCCCACATTACTTTTTCTGCGCAATATTTGATGGTAGATTTAACGAAACAACTCCACCTAATGATGATCAGAGTGTTCTAGGGTGATGTCTCATCATCAAAACCTTTCTTCCAATAATGGAGAGATTTAATTGGTGAACCGTTATGTTATCGTAAAATCGTCCGGATTTCAAGATAATCTGTTTGCTCGTAATGATCGTCTGTGATGAAGACACTAAAAGAATTTCTAATTCTCTCTAAATGACCACACGTAATTCGGAGATGACCACCACCGCCATCAAATGTGAATGGCATAATAAAACAGCGATTCACTGGCGAATTGATTTAGAGGAAGAAAGTAGAAAGATCGAGAAAGTCAGGGTGAAGTCCAATGAACTGTAAATTCATCCTGAAAAACGCTAACAAATCACAAACAACGAACGCATTTATTTTATTTGCATTTCAACCATCTACAGAGTGCGAAAGAAGTTTGGGATGTGATTTTATCGAGGCCTTATTCAAATGAGGAAAGATAATGGCAAGCCCCTCATTGATTGATCTCCAAAAAGTCTACTTCTTATTTGACTTCAATTTATACTTCATTAAAACATTTAATATCTCAAGCATTTTTTTATGTAAAAACACAAAGTTTGACACAATATTAACGAGTTATATATTTTAAAATGATTTAAGATAGTATACTGTAAATAGAAATCGTTATGAAATTTATAGTTAAGTGATAAATGTTCAATATAAATACCAGTAGAATACAACATTACTACTTTCAATTTTGCAATCAATTTTAAATAACCAACCATAAACTGGCTTAGCATATTTGACATATTTCGTTATATTACATAACCTATATTCAATGCACAACAATCTAAAGTGGAAAATTTACACAAAAATAAAACCGCAAGCTATATACACTAGAAACTCAATACATTAAAATTATCTAAAGTTGTAATGCGAGAACCATGTTAAACATTTTGGAGCAATATACTACTAAATCTGTTTAGCAAGTCAACCTAATTGTTTACAAAAACATATTCATGAACCCTGTTTTTGTAATCAATCTGTACTATATCTGCAAAATATCAATAAAATAATGGGTTTCATAAAAGAATAGCTACTTTTGATACAATCTTGAATAGTATTTATATTTATATAAATAATTTTGAAATGTATTGATTAGATACATATATGCACTGTATGTACCTGTAAGCAATCAAAATTACTATGTAAAATTTTGCAGTCAACTTTAAATAACTATTTCTGAATTGCTTTAAGTAACATATTTCGATACATTTCTTAATCTATTTCAATTTAAAATTAATATGGTTTCAAATAAAAACATAACTAGCATATTCTTGAAAAATAAAAAAACTATCTAAATATTTTAGAGTTAATCATTTTGGAGCAATATACCACTAAATATATTCAGCAATTTAACCACAATGTTTACAAAAAATGTTAGCAAACCATATGCAGAATGTATTTTGTTCTACGATCGAAAAATATCAGTAAAACCATGTGTGTCAACAATAAAAACCATCTACTATTTTTATACTAAAAATTGCGTGATTTCTTCTTAAAAAATACACTTTATGCCGTGCTTCAGTAAAACGTTTACTTAAAAAAAAAGATAAAAGTAGGAATGTTAACTGCTGTAGGTAGCACGCTTTACTGCTTAAACGCCTCGTAAAATGTCAGATAAATTGTTAATGTACGAAAATAAAGATAAAAACACAAGACTTGAAACGGTGTAACGAGGCGAAGTAGGATCAGATTTTATTGTATTACGAGATCACGGTTAAAAAAACACAGGATCTTTGAAGATAATCTGTCTAATTTATGCCATTGCGTCATTCATTAAATTTTTATTAATATGAAAAGGTATCTGATCAAATAAGGGATTTTCAGTAGGCTTACAGGTAAGTGCTCGAGTCGCTATTTTGAGTGCTTATTATAATTGCAAATCCGGTGATTTAAAACCTGCTGAAAAGTCTGGTACAAAACCGACGGCTACACAATGTACAGCACGTCAATCAAGCTAAGAAAAATATGAATAAAGAAAATAATGGCATCAATAAAAAAAGATTTACGATTCTAGTGCATTTCGATCTTAATTCTCTTACATGCGATTAGCCATAAAAATATTCTTCCCTTACGTGTAAGACGTCTCAGAAAACCGTTTTCTGCCAAGGAAGAATGACATCGCACCCGAAATAGAAATACTTAAATTATGCAAATTAAATGAAACATTCCGTCGTAAAACTGCGTGAAACCAACTTTTTAATATTCCTGACACCAATTCTGGCGCCTTCGTATTTAAGTCAACAGTTTTTAACATCAACTCCCAGAAGCATTCACACGGTCTTACGTGTTTGAGGAAACCAATTCAAAACACTGGGAATTTTTTTTTTCATTTTCTTTATATTTCAGACGTGGTTGGGAAATAAATACCACCGAGAGAAATGTTTAAAATCCAAGTTGCTATGAAGGTTACTTTTATTTACCCGATTTAATCTCTGATTTACATTATTGAGATATAAGATATAAGCGAAACGATACTCACAATGAGAAAAATAATACATTAAATATTACAAACTATATTTCTAAAAAAAACTATTTTCTAAATATTTCACGCTATAGATAAATGTGCTGCAAATATGAATTGGGCATATGAGTATTTATCTGAATATTGTTTTTTTAATTATCCTAAAGCTTAAGAAACGCAATGATATAGTTTAAGTTAAACATTTAGAAATGTATTTATTAGTGCATTACGTTATAATTATAATGTATTAATATAATTTAGTAATAAATACCCTCAAGACCCAATAAGAACAGTTTTGCTTTTTTTTAATCCATAATTTAAAACTGTAAAAAAATCAAATTAAATAATATATCAGACCAGCCGAATTTATTTATTTAAAAATTCACGATATTGCAATTGGTATTCAGTAGGATTAAACATTCGGTTAAGAAAAACTGCTGGTGTTCCATTACGTATTTTAAATTATGGATAAAAAGAAGCAAAACTGTTCTTATTGGGTCTTGAGGGTATTTATTACTATATTACAATTACACATTATAATTATAACGTAATGCAATAATAAACATATTTCTGAGATGTTTAACTTCAACTATATCATTGCGTTTCTTAAGCTTTAGGATAATTTAAAAAAAAACAATATGTTCACGAATTGGTTAAATTATAGTGAAAATTTCAAAAAGACCTTTCTGAGCGACCCTCACACGGTGCACTCAAGTTCACTCCTAAAAGCTCATTTATCATCCAAATTTTAATTTGCCAAAGCATGTCCTATATTCAAGCATGTTTGCAGCTGGGATGATAGCAGCATTTATTATGCGTCATTTGAGCGCATTATATCTTTCCTAATATCATCCTACAAGATGTCTGTTTTTTAAGAAAGGAAGGAAGGAGAAAATCTTTACAGACTGGAAAAAAATATTGAAGCTCGAAAAAAAAAAATAGAAAAAAACTTATAAAAATGGAGTCCAGAATTAGCAGCTAGCACATTGCAAAAAAGCTTTTCAAGCTCTTGAGGACATATTAATAAACCATAAATGGACTATTTTAGCGCTGTATTAACAGGCCATCAGAAACGCACTACGCAGAGATTCAATAAACAGAATATTTTCGTAGTTTTATAGTCTTAAATTTGTATAATAGATAGTAAATTGCGATCGCCAGAAATTGTCAAAGTGATATTGAATAATACAGTACTTACGAATAACATTAGCAAAATTTCATGTCTCAAGCTTGTCCCTATTTAGTGATTAGGGACTCTATACATGTATATATAACACTCAATATTTCTCATTATCTTGCAGAATATCGCAATATTACGATAATAGATACGTTAAATTATGCACCATTAACTTAAATACATTTTATGGGAGAAATATCGATTCTAACACATTCCATAATGATAAATTTTAAAGAGTAAAATAAACATGGTAAGCTTTTGAATAATACGTGGTGCAATGAACGTTTAAAACGACTGCGTTTGAAAATTCAATTTCTAGTGTTTGCTCAAATGTGCAAACTGGGTTTTATTGTCATAAGCAACTCCGACTATCCATTACACAAAAGCTAAAAAAATGACCGATGTGAAAGCTCCATTAAAATATGCTGCTCATTTATTATCATTTAGCTGAAAAATAGCATTACTGACATCCTAATGCATGAGCTCTATGAAAGCCGCCTGGGAAGCCCAAAGGGAAATGTTACAAAAAAAAAGCAAAAGAATAATAATTCTGACGTGCCCATCATAAGGAAATAAATTAAAACGCTGACATTCGCCATGATGTGTTTACAAAACGTCCGAATGCACGCACAAAGTCAACAAATTGCATGCCATATGATTATTGAGTATTATTGTAAAGAAAAAATTAGGAACCGTTGGCTGTCACTTCCCTAGTAAAATGGTAAATATTTGAAATTAAAGATGTGCCCAAGCTTAGGGGGCTACCATAACATAGGAGGGCCAAATATGTAAACGAAGAAGCTGAACGTAGACAGACATCAGATGTGATTTATGCGTTGCATTAGACTTATAATGATGACATATTAGCAAACAGCAGGCAAAAATTGCGAACTTTCAATGCAAATAATAGATTCGGCGAAAAAAAAAACTTTATTAAGATTTCCATTTCAGTGTAGTTTTGCAGCTACTATAAATAACGGTCGATCCCCCCCTTTTTCGGTAAATCTTTGCTATTGCACGGCCATGGAAATTTATACACACATAGTTTTAATGGAAACTGCATCAATAATGCATTCATTTCTTGTGTAATGCTTATGAGAAATGAGCGCTGCAAGATGCGAAATCTCCTTAATTTAACCGTAAAACTAAATAAGCCTCCCATATTATATATTGTTTCGAAACCACTCCTTACACGCGCCATAAATGAAATAGGCGATACAATATTGTAAATAATCGTTAGATTTAATAATCCGGAGTCTCCCCCCACAACAAAGCCCCATAATTGCAAGATCTTTTGGGCATTTATAACAATTCGGGTGTACCTCTGTACGTTGGGCAATGATTGGATTGTTCAAAAAAACTGGCTCTACAATTTCCTTACATACCAGAAGCTATTTTCTGAAAATTTGTAGAAAAAATACCAACATTAAAACAGTTTCACTTCAATTTTCATACGAATTTAAGAGTTAAATATATGTCTTATATTGGATTTTAATTTTATCATACATAAAATGTAAGTCATAAATAAGTATACGTAGTTTATATTTTATTCGTTTTATGCTTTGTTTTATTCGTTTTACAAGCTATTTCAAATGAACAATTTGTGAAACTTAGATCAATAATCTAAGATTAATAGTAACTTAGATGAATAATGACATGCGAACATATTTCCTTACATTTTCACTAATTATTCATTTTTAAAATGAATAATTAGTGAAATAAGGAAATATGTAACTTGCAAAATGAATAAAAAGGCATAATACGAATGTTCATGTTAAAATTATAAGAAAATTATTGCTTGTTATATAAAACATCGTTCTCCATTTTTTTTGCATTACAATTATACGGTAAACATATTCAACATGCACGCCTAATTAACTTCATAATTGATTCACGAAATTTCCTTCAAGATTTTTTTGGATAAAAAAAATTCCGCAGGCTGCACATTGCTTTATTGATCGACGTAATTCACCATAATGTACGTGCAAGAAACTCTACAGTGACTGCTATGGAAAATCTTAAGAGGCCAAAATAGCCTTTTCATAAAATATTTTGCATCAAGTGCACTTTTCAATTCAACTCAACTCAGTACCTTATGGTCCGGAACTAAATACCGTTATGGATGTGGTTCAAGTAAGGAGGTTTGGTCTCATAAATAATAAGATTATGATATTATAACTAGAAACATTGCAGTTTTCCTGAATTATCTTTTCAGTATGTTCAGTTTCTTAACTCATTATAAACAAATTACTCTCAATAAATAACTTCGGTCTTATCGCAATGTCAAAAAATTGCGTTGGTTCAAGTTAATAGATGGTTTTGACTTAAAAATGACCATCACTTGTTAATTTATATTTTGATCACAAGAACAATGTGTAGACGTTCAGTGCTATGTGCGATGCCATAAGTAGAAAAAATACTTAATTCTGAGATGCCCATACCATAGAGGTATTTAAAAATAGAGGTGTTACCGTACCAGTAATGCCCTTTTTCACCCCAATCTTGGTCGCTATAAAACATAAAATATACATTTTATTGATGCCAGGTTCCTTAAAGCTTAAGGAAAATATGGGCGCCACAGATTGGTTTAATATAGCGAGTGCACATACCCCATAAGCGCTAATAGGATGCTTTTTTCCCCCTTTTATTAGCCCACCTTTTATTTGCCTCTCATTTATTTACATCGGCATATGATATCCATAGTTTGTGCTAAATTCTCGCGTATTTTATGAAGTAGATCGAGATTGAACTGAGAAAACCAGCTTTATTGGATAAATAATGTGGTCCTGCTGCTAATTATACAAGTTCAAATCACAGCTCCGCCAGTTATTTGCTAAGTTAACACGCACGTACCGGTACACATGGCCTATAAAACCCCTATTTACCTCGTCCAATAATGACCGTCCAAAACAATAAAAAAATACAATGGAAAACATTATTCAAACAGCGAAGGCAACGCAAAGCGTCTTAATGGAAATGCGAATATTGGTTTCCTTCAAATTGAATGCATAACAAACATTTGCTCGCTATATTTGATTTCCAACCTTGCATTATTTTCATCGATTTCATATAGACTGAAAACTCGATGAATATATATATATATTAATTTCATTTTGGATTGCATTTTAACCAGGAATCTTTGTTACTAGTATTTTCTTTCATCATAGGGCCGTATTTTTATAGGATGCTCAGATATATATATATATTCTCTCATAAAATATTCATGCTCAGAATTTGAACCGTTTGTTTGCATTTTATGCATTACGAATATAAAAGTAATATTAAAAACTGAAAACCGTATATAATGTTTCATTTATTTTTGCGTATTTTTGATTTTCCTTGACGTAAATATATTCTATCGAAAATTGGAAATTTCAAGGAGGCTAGTTCAGCATTTATTAAATTTGAATCCATGAAAATGATCATGGTAAATGGTTTCACGGTGAATTAATACAACTTGAACATCCTATAAAAATACGGCCCTATGATGAAAGAAAATAGTAGTAACAAAGATTCCTGGTTAAAATGCAATCCAAAATGAAATTAAAATTCTAGGAAATCAAGAGAAAAGCCATTAAATCTGAATGTACTTCATGTGAATTATTAAACCTCGAGCTCATCAGGTTTAAAACGCACACTGTATTTAATTGCACAAAAACCCCAGAAGCAGTGCTTGTAATACCAATAACCGCAAGTTCTGAGAAAAGCAGATATCAGAATAACAAAGATTCAAACTAATTTACATTTATAACAGTAATTACATTTGCTGTAAAGAATTTGCAATGTCAAGTTTGAATTCTAGCTATTTCACATAACGTCACATACGTAGTTCGTTGTCAGCATTTTTACTAACATTGGAATTTTTGATTTCGCTTCGCAAAATTTACGAAATAAAAAGTATAATGAACCGTGGAGACGTCGGTTCACATAAACCACATTTGTCTTATGCATTCCTTAGCTTATCAAAGCTTTTACTAATGTCTATTTACTCCAAATAAATTTATATAAATTCCCGATCAATTCCCTTAAATTCCTGATGCCTATAAAACGAATGCGAGGAATACAGCACAAGACATAGAAGATTTATAGCATATGCATTTTGAAACACATGCTTGAACATGATTCCCAAATACATGTACATGTATATCGAATTCTCAGAATTTTAAAATGCACCTCCTCAATAAATGCCAGAGTACCAAAACAGACGTCAATGTTATTTCAAAGGTGACACCCCTTAATGGTTAAAACTAAATGTGGGCCATATATGGACATACAAATGTACATAATAATGCAAGAGTAGCTTATTTTCATACATCAGAAATCGGTCACAAATGCTCCTACATGTAGGCAATATGGGCATATACGCATATTTATATTTAGTTAAACATTTATTTATACAAGTATCATTATGCATTACATTTGCTTAATGCATACGAAGGGTAGAATATCAAATGTAATAGTACAATAAAAATTAAAAATGCATGCACACGTTAGATCACATTTTCATTAAAAAATTGTAATAAGAGCTTATGCTTATTTACGAAGAAAACCATGCCATGTATAATTTAAAAAAAACGTCACAACAAGTTAGATTCAAAATTATTAATTTTTCATTAAGAAAAAACAATGCGAAACAAAAGCTCTAAATTCACCTTGTGAACACAATAGGTTAGGCATGCAATATTTCCCATATATGCAGCCATATATCTGCATACAACAAACAGGTCTGTTACGACATATATATATCCCCATATACGGTGGCCGTATATGGGGAAGTATTTAAAAACTCACGATATGAGTACAACTCAAATCTGTCAATGTTAAAAAACCACAACCCATCCATTCCGGATAATTCGAAAGCAAATCCATTTCCAGGGATCGACGTTGCATTTAACTTAAATTGAAATCAACAGTGGCATGTATTAGCGTACATGTAATTTAGGTCAGTGAAGCACAAACGTAACGCTGGTCGTAAATTTCATTCAAACGGTGAAAACATTATTTCCAAGCACCCCGCACACATCGAGCCCTATAATTACGGAGGTATTTTTTTTTTTACTTCCTTGTATAGACAGTGTTTCCGATTGCATTCGTGTTACGTGTAGTACTTCTAATGTTGAAGTATGGATTTTTAATTCCCTAGTTAGCTAATATTTTATTTCGCGGTGTACGGTAGGAGGGGCGTCGTTTGGCCCACAATGGAAAATTGGCAAGTTGCGTTGTTTCGCAAATGGTTTCTCATTTGGTGGCCCCTTTTAATGCCGAGCATCAAACCGAGTTATTACGCTTATAAAACTGCGTGCTCGCGTTACACTATATTAAACCACGGTTTCTACATAAAATCTTTTAAAGCATCCCTGTTTCGGCCTATTTATGTTCGAGTAAAACTCATAATGTGAGAGTACTCAGCCGATCAATCAAAAATTAGACGAACAACCCACTCTTTATTTATTTTAGGTAAAAAAGAAATTACATCTTAGACTAATGACCGAAAACACGGTGCAGGACCAAAAGGGGAAAATGTCGAATTTAGGGGTGGCCATTGTTAACCCTCGTTTTGACTAGAATTAAAGTGAGATGGACTACTCGATTATAAAGAGAAAAATTACCTTTGAAGGAATTTGCATGAACTGATATTCTTATCTGGTAAGCGATGGTATAATTATATCGTCGCAATGGTAATAACACTGGACGAAATACAATTTGTTTAAATACCACCCTGCAGAACACGCTTTATTGCTCAATTGCGGTTTATTACAAAATTTCGAAAACATGTATTTGTATCAAGAGTTCGGTGATGAAAACGTTATATTTTAATTGATAATTGCTTTTTTTCAATTTTCAATTAATATTAAGAATATATTAAATATAAATCTGCTCAGCATAGTTTGACGGTTTCTTTACCAAATTAATTTGATATTCCTGTATATTTAATTGGGCATTTATCATACAATTGTATACGCAGTAAATTGTGCCATAGAGAATATTAATGACAGACCAATTAAATCAGAAAGTTTTAGTCATTAATCTCTTAATGAAAATATCCAAAATTTGAGTTAACTTGCGATATTACTTTTGAT
Source organism: Rossiulus vilnensis (assembly GCA_034700785.1). Lineage (NCBI taxonomy): Eukaryota > Metazoa > Arthropoda > Diplopoda > Julida > Julidae > Rossiulus > Rossiulus vilnensis. The sequence continues at coordinate 12,711 of JAQIXS010005343.1, forward strand.
TATTAATGGAGTTCGCTTGATTAAAATTGCAATAATGAATAAAATCTCTGAAGAAATCGTTTTAATGGGTATATTCATGTTCAAATTTAAGGTTGATCTCAATGATATCCAATGAAT
>JAQIXS010005344.1:0-12827 GCA_034700785.1 Rossiulus vilnensis
CCACGACCTATATTTTTGTGAAGTAATTAGCATTTTACTGTCTTAGGATTTTGCACGTGCAGGCGGATATGCGCGAAAGGGTGTTGTGGCAACTTCGAAAAATTTATATTTAAAAGGTTGGTGAACGTTGTCTGTGGTACAAAATTATCTAGAAATGAAATCGCTGTAGGTACAACATGGGCTGAACGGGGAAATCCCAGGCTTTGCGGAAATTACGGGAGAAGTCGCTCGTTAAGTTCATTGAATTATTAATGGTCGCAATCGGACATCGTCCACTTTGTCTTTTGAGTATTATACTGAAATGCAGCGCCAGCCGCCAAGCTTGTTTCACTGACAGCTCTGCCCATGGAGGTCTCATATTTCATAAATGTATTAATTACCGTGACAGCCTGCCGCGAACATTGCCACTTATTTGCTTCACCTACATTACAATTGATACTAATGGGAATATTTAATAACCTGTTACAAAGTATACTCCAAGGCCTCATCTCGATGACTGATGGCAGTAGTGGGTGCACTACTCGGGCCAATACATTTATTAGATGTGAAACATGGAGTTTGCTTAAGATTTTATTAACCTTATTAACCTTGAGGCACTCCGTCATGCAACATATTTAAATTTAGATTAATTTTAAGACATGTTTACATTAAAATAAAGTCATTTATTAAACTGCACTTCCGGGATGATGCTATGTTTTAAAAGATCTTTTGGAAACCCTGTGAAATATATCCCGAAGGGTAAATTGGGTAATCTTTCGCACAAAACGTTATTACTACAAAAAATATTTAATGCGTATTTAATGAAATTAAACTGTTTTTTCTTGTGCTAAAATTTCAAAAGTACGTTGTCAAGACACAGGTCTATGAGGGAAAATTCATTAAACAAAATTTTGAGTTTAGTTGTTTAATTAATGTAAAATCACTTAATAATACTTATCAGCATTTAATATTTCAACAAATATAATTGTAAATCCTATTTACATAGAATGGAACCTAATGTCAACTATAGTATTCTATTTTTATGCTTTACAAGGTTTAAGCCTTTAAAAGAAACTGCTAACTGCACAATAGTATGTGCCACTTTGCAACCGCTGAATTTTTATTTATATCAAAGGTGTTAAGACTCAGGAATAGAAACAATGGACATAATATTTCACCCACTGACCCATTATAGGTGTACAAAATACCTTTTCCATTGTTAAAATTCAATTATTTAGACCTTCATCGCCTTGCTATGGGTGTGAAACTGCAGAAAGAATTTGAATTTTATTGTAGATAGTGCAGTAATAGCTGCGGGGAAACACAATGTTCAAAACATTTTAAATTTGAAGGTGATTTGGAATCACCAAAGCCACAAAACCAACGGTATCGTTGATCAAAACTTTCATAGGCGTTTGCAATTTCGAGCATTTCCTCAATAATATAAAAATAACTTTAATACTGAACATGTAACAATTTCACAACACATTGGCATGCAAACATCATGATTGTCATCTAATAAAAGAAGTTATCTGGCCGTCAGAAAATCGCGATGCAGGATTTCCAATGCCCAAGGGGAATTTTTATATCATTTACAAAATGAATAAGAAACCTAATTATTTTATGTTAGGCAACGCCCTACGTGTTGCGGAAGTTTGTAAATATTAGACGGAAGCGCCATGTTTAACCAACTCAATATAAAATGAACTTGGGCTTTTAAGCACTCCTCTTTATTTTGAGGTCATATTTTGTGTCGGATTCTTCTTGCTTTATGCAGATGATGTTATTGTTTACGAGGTAGAAAGTGTAGAGGGGAGCTATTTTGAGTAATTTGTAAGAGCATAGTGTGCATGTACGAAATCATGTTAAGTGATTTATTTGAGAAAAGCCTGCAGCTGACCTCTGTGTTATTGGAATTTTATGACATTCGACAGAAGAAAACCACGGTAAAAAATCTCCCTAATAATACACTCTTGATTTGTGTTTATCTTGACCCAAATTGAAAGAAATATTTTAAGTACCACGCGAAGTCTTCTCCCCCCCAAAAAATCACCTAGCGTAAGCAGTTGATAACATCATAAAAAGCTTGAACGGTTTTTTATAATTGGTGCCAACATTTTCGTGGTCACCAAAGGGGAATTAAGCATATAAATTAATACGTTTTATTTATGCCCCAATTAACAATTAAGCGCTTCTAGGAAAGTATCGGGTTGTTAGCCCTAATTTATTCGAATTAAAAGAAAAAATATATTGAAAAAAAGCGTTATTAAATTACTACCCTGTTTGCAGCCACTGGGTGCAGCTGCTTGTAATGACTGGTTCACTTTTATTTATGCCAGAAGTTCTAGACCTATTCAAACCTGCATGATTTTATAGTGCAGAATATGGCGAAGAGTCACGGGTAATATTTATTGTGTTTTCTTAAAAGTTTTATGTCTATTATCCGTATGGTTGGCCGAACATTTCGCTTTATATCCGATCTTAGCGTTGAGCCCAAGACTGTTTTGGCCCACAATGTACACCACACCTACAGCACTTTACAGTTCAGTGGGGTGCATTTCTTTCGAGTTTAAGATTACCCGAACTAATCAATTAATGAAATGAGCATTCTCTGTCATTAACAGTTGCTTGTAAAAAATGTTCGGTGATGCATTAGAGGCAACGTGAGCAATTTTTGCTCTGCTTTTAAGCAGACAACCATTTTAAGCAATTGGTTTTAACAAATCAGAAAGCATGAACTCCTAATTATGCTATGTATATTCGTGTCTATAATCATGCATTTCAATTATATTTATATATACATATGCTTTTATTGGCAAAATCCGTATTTTATCCATTCTCTTGAGTTTCGATATATTTGGGGAAAATATTTCGTTTAATGTTTTTAGTATGAAACATTATCTCAATCTTATTTATTGCCTTTTTACGAATATTTTTTTATGGATTGTTTCACAAAGCTTAGTAGTTACACATAAACGTATGTGTACCGTATGTCTGTTTCATACTTGTGTAGAAAAGTAACAAATTTGAATGCATTCGCATTCGAGCAAAATGCTTGGAATTCTTTTTTAATATAGCCTGGGGTAACTTCCGTTCGAATTCAATTTAAGGCCCCGAAATGTGCAAGAGCGGAAAAATATTTCTATTTTCATCATTTTATTTGTAAATTGTGAAATATTGCATGTTTATGATTGTTCTCAAATTTTCTGGAAAGAAAATGTCGCTGGAGACATTTCGCTGAAATATAGTCAAAGTCATTTATTTCTATTTCAGTTGGAGTCTGGTCTTGACTTTGAAATGAACAGTATATCAGATTTTTATCTGGCATGAGCAAGACATTCCAGATGAAGGAAACGACTCTTTTAAGTGGTCGGAATATTAAATTCCAGGCTTTGTAGATTGGAGCATCGATAAGAGCAATGAGAATCTTATCGCCGAGTGAAACTAAAAAATCCATTGAGTGTATATGAATTTCGGGTGCTGAACAGGAGCGAGGGCACTGCCTCCTGGTATCACGACTGAAAAAACAAGGTCATTAAATAAGCTAATGAGTTTTTTATTTGCAAAATATCAGCCGCAGTCCTCCAATGATAAATGCGTTCGTTTTGATACCCGTAATTTCGCTGAATTTACACATTGGCGTTCGAGCCCCGACTGCAACCCCAACAATGGCCGAGTGTGTTGAACTTGTTCGGAAATGACAGCACGGATTTGCCAGCCACTCGTAAATCGCAATTTTTCTTCACAAATTTCGCTTCCATTCTCCCCCGTAATGCGCTTTTATTGCCGGCAGTTGGTTGCCACGGAAATCCTCCATCGCTGCCCGAATTCTGACTCTTGCATGGATCGTTGGTCACTTATTACGCCTTGCTAAATCCTTGTTCCTAAAGTTGTTCTGAGAATCACCTAAAAGCAGCAAGTATCCTCGTACATTCGTGGAAAAAGTGTACGGCACATTTCATATTAAATCTTTTGCCTAATCAGAGAACTCCAGTGAAATCAGTTTTTTTTAGCAAGTTATCATTTTAAATAAGTTAAAAATTAATTCTTTATTAAATTATTGCGAACAAGCTTGTATGCCAAGAATTTAAAATCTAATTAGACTGCTTTCAATGCGTTTAAATCGTTTGTGGTTAATGCATTTATGCCCGCCTTAAACAGTAAATTATAGGTTTGTTCTGAATGGTTTGTTTGGTTTTTAATTTTAAAGGTTGCAATTGACTTAGGAGAGATTTCATTATTTTGGTGTTGTTGTTGTTGATTTTATGTGCTGCTTAAGGGATTCTGAAAACCTCATCCTGCTATGCTTGCAATCGGCTGGCGATGTGCGTGAAATTTTAGACCTGTTTTATTTTTAGAAATTTAACGATGGTAAATAAAAACTAAAATAATTCTGCATTTGAAGCTTTGGGCTTTGTTGTTGATAATGCATCCAGAATACTAATCAAGGCAAATACTACGCATCAGTCAAGGAAGCCTAATTGCAGTGTTTACACTTAATCATCCTTGAATAAGTGTGCGTTTTTTGTAATTTAATACCAGGACCGTTTGCCTCCGCAGATTGTCGATTGGTAGTTTTGCAGAAATGTTTCTCAGAACCACTGAATATAGCACCAGAGTTGAAACCATTTTGGAAAATTGCTGCATCTCGGGATGTTTTATATATTTCGATCAGTGACCTCATGCCCATGCACGATAAAACGTTTCTTTATTCCAATGCAGGCAATACCTGACCCATCATCACAATTCTTTCTTTACTGTTTTTTATGCCGGGGAACTATGGTGGTTGTTCAGTCTGATTTACTCGTTACTTGGCCTCAGCAAGATACTAAAAAGAAAACGGTTTTATGGGTTTAAATCATCGCGTTTCAAGATCGTTTTACGGGCCATTAGCGAAATTCTCTTCGAATGTCTAACGTCGCAAAGTTAGGGTCAATAAAAGTTCCAGGCGAAATTGTGTGGGATCAACAAGGGCAAGAACACTGCTGCTTGTGTTCTCCACGTGTATGTGATCAGCAAACTCAAAAGAAACATTCCCTCTCATTGTTATAGTGATCTTCGATTCCTTATACAGCAAAAAAATAAAATGCAATAATTAATAAGATAAAATACTCTATAAATTGGTGCTTATCTTCAAAGCTAATTGGTGTAAATGCAGGCATGTTGCACAACTAATTACTGTCATTCGTGCTATTATTTTCCTCGAACGTTTAGTACATTTAAAAACATGTAACACTGGTTATCTGCATGAAGACAATACAAGTAAAGACGCTCGACTGAATAAAAAATCATATTAATTGTATTAGGATTAACAACACCGAGGGCAATTAATATTTCTTAATGTAATAACTATGACATAAACACATGCAATGCATTTGCTTGTTTTCTTCATTTATTTTTGTCACTAAAATACATTTATAATGACGATTTAATTAAAGAAACTTATGTTTAGCGACATTTATCTTAAAAAAATAATACATGGCGAAAATAAATGTAGAAATTTCAACCTTCGCAGATTAATATTTTAATACTGAATCATGATACTGAACTGAGGCAGCGTTTTCCGCATCATTTAAACAATATTTTTCTTTTGAGTTATCATTCTTAAAGAGTAGCCAATCGCATTAATCTATTTTAATAGCTGTCAGGTTGCGGACTAAGGACATACGTCAATGTCATTACATTTCTTTAAGCGAAAAATGTTGATAAAATGTTAAGGTCAGAATGGTAAGCAATTGATAAATGGGGCATCTTAACTCGAAACAAGATGAATCTATATTATTTTTTGTAAAGAATGATCTGAAAAGGATTCAGTTCCACTGATTTCATGGAATATCTATTTGAGAAGTATTTCTGATAACAGATTTAAAGTTTAACGAGGCATTCACAGCTTTGTCGTTGCTTTTGGTGGCTTGAATTCAGCTCTGCTGTCAAACCTTCTTATTATCATAAGTGGATTTTTGATGCTAGTTTTTTGTATTGATCTTGATCAGGATTTCCACCTGATTTCATCATTGCGAATTTTCATTTTGCGTAAAAGAAACGCGTTCTTTTGTTAATGTGGCATTTGCATATCAAAGTTCAATAACCCTTATTTATGGAGAAAAAGCAAACTAAAGCGTCGTATAATTTTGAATAAGTGTAAGCGAATTTATTCTTCATACAAATTGGTCGTCAGGTTGGATGACCTTGGGGTTATCGTAGAAAAATTACACATTTTTCTATAGGCAATTTTACATGAATCTGTATGAATTCCATTTTGATAAATGAATCGAGAGCATAAATGTTAATGATTCCGACTCGGTTGATAATGAGCAGAATAATTTTAGCATGGTAGATGCCAGTTAATTACGCACAGAGAGCCGCATAATATGCTTCTTTCAATTTGTGCATGTATGAATCAAAGTGGCTGAAATTTTAGAAAAAAAACTGATATTGAAAATCGTCGCAACCGCTGGTTACTCTAGCTTCAATTCCCATTATGAGGCAAGTAAAAACAGAGTCTGCGATATTATCACCTGTATATACTATTATACTTTTTTTGCAATCTAAACAATGCCAGAAATTTCCATCAACAGATGCCTCACTGAATATTCAATTTAATTTAGGCGCATTTTGGGAATACAGGCGTGTTAAGAATATATTTGTACGATTGTACTAGCATCATCCTTATTTAGCACTCTTAATTAATGCACATCTTTATTATTTGCCTCACAAATAAACTAACATAACTATACAAATCTCTTTAAAGGTACGTTTTTAATACCTTGAAATCTGTGAATCTTTAGAAATGTTTCAATTTTTGTCTTCTTCAAATATGTATGTACCGGTACATGCATATTTCTCAACATTCATGTCTTCAATTAATATGTTGTCTATATATTTAGAAAATCAAGGTACTAATATATGACGATATGTACTCATTTTGGGTTATAAAAAAACGTAAGTTTGATTAGAAATACGGCTAATTCGAGGCCCCGTTACTTCCTCATGTGTCTATAAGTTTTTCTATCATCCAAATACAAAAAAGGCTGTAGGATATTTCGGATAGGCGATTTGGATCGGAGCCGTGAAATGATTCATCACTCAAGTGTTCAATTTTATTCCAGACCAAATAATTGCACTTTCTCGGCGCCAAAAATGTGCAATGCGGTCGTATTCTATTCAGGCTTGTGCTATGAAACGTCACGGTGACGTCAGTTGATTTCGATTGCGTTCACCCACCCCCAGCTAAAAGCTTGGGTGAATGTCAGTGTCAGGGTTTCTTTAAAAATACTGCATTGAATGCGTCCTCTGCAAGGAAACTGCGCCATCCGGTTGATTTTCGAATGAGATTTAGCTTATCGATTCACAAAAAGGCATTTGTGTGTCGGTATTTCCATGAAAATCTCGAGATGTTTAGGATTTTATTGTATAAAGTTCATTAGCGAACTGAGGCTTTCTCGGTTTTGATACTATAATTACTATCTAGCTCTTAGCTTAATCTAATGTACATGTATCAGAACCTTTAACAAACCAGGGCGATTAAGGACCACAAATTGAATTCGAATAGCATTTTGGAATGAACCAATAAGAATTGTTATGGAAGACATCATGAGATGCGACTATTTTCTTTGTCTTATTTTGAAACGAAACATGGCTTACTTGTAATGAATTATTTTACTTCGCGTCTCAAGTTATGCATGGCATTGAGCATGTTGAAGCCCTTTTTCCTTGAAATAAATATTGCGATTAAATTATTGAGTTTGTATTTAATATCTTAGAACATTAAGTTTATTAAACTTTAAAAATAGAGAGCAGGCACGTGATTTTAATAGTATACAATGTGCATCTGAATCGTATCATTGCACGCAAAGTTGAAGGTTGTAAGTTTAATAATGACATAACTAATTTACTAGAAGATCAAGTTTTTTATCAGCTGCTTTAAATCGAATAAACACATGAATTACCCAAATCATTAACACATATATTGTAGCTAGTTTAATTATACAATCTATTTATCAAATACCGGTAATACTCCTTTTGTTGATCCATATTTGTTCATTTTGCGTATTCACCTAATTCAGTTTTCATATTTTACGGAAATCTCAGGTGAGTAGGGCTAAGTATAGCACCTGTCGAGGATCTAAAACTCTCGTCAGACCTTCTGTAAATTGTTAAAACTGTAATCATAAATTGCCTGACATTTTGATAGTGTTTTTTCTATAAGTTTATAAGGTATTGTTATGGTCATTGTTTAGCACTTTTTTGTATCTATCTGAAGCGAATGCATAGAAAATGCGAGCAAATAAACCAAGGCGGTAGTTTTCAATTTGCTTGACGATTGTACATCAAACCAAGATGTGAATATTTTGAAATTGAGCTATGAGTCTAAACAATTTCTTTTGGCGAGGAAGAGAATACGTTTTGTGTCCTTTTAGAAATTGTTTTATTTCTATGTATACTGTGGCCAATGGCCATCGATTTGAGTTGTCAGCGGGCAGGTGTTGCTGGCCTCGAACGTTAATGCATTTTATTGTTTCCAGTTTTTTACCCCAGCTTGATGCTCAGTATCACATCGATTTGCACTGCCTGCTGCCTAATGCAGTTAGCTATAATTCTCTATCTCGAGTGCATATCGGTCTGCACTCACTTTCTGTGCCTATTATTAGACACACCTAGATTTCTTTCCTCTAATCGTTTCTATTACACGATTAGAAATCCATGATAACGAGGCTGGAAGCTTCAATTCCCATCACTTTTCAAAATTGTGATCCATGGCTACCGCAGTGTAATGAAATTAGATTTTTCCCAAAGAGCTAATACTTCCGGAAGTTACCGGAAACGACTCCGCGAGAGTCGTTTTATGCTATTACAGCAAACCCCAAGTGGACGTGAAAGTGAAAGAGCAATAGCGATGGTAAATGTTGGTCCAATATTAAAGGGAGTTGAAGAGATTTTCTAGTGATTTCCACTTTGCCAGCTTTCATGCCGTGTATTTTCTAGGAAACGACTCGATTTGGGATGGTGCAGTTATTGATTAAACTATGAAATTTGTTAGGTATTTTTAATATCATAAAGTCGATTCGAGGGTTAGTATTTTTTGAACCACTCAGAAGCGCATAAAAGCTGGCCAATTGAGGATTATACAGTGTATGTAGAACTTTGATTGGAAATGCCAGATTTCAGCGCCGGTTCCCAAAGGGTTAGATTGGGAAGATGTCATTTATTGATCCACTCGCAATTATACTAATAACTAGTATAGTCGGTAAACAAGGGGTAAGGAAAGGAAAACTGCATTGAATAAATACGGTGCATGTATCATCTCTTTGCTCCAGGTAAAATTATAAATGTGAGTTTCAACATTACCACAACAGCATTTTCAGGAATTTTCTCAAGAGAATAACAAACCTCAAAGCAGTCAAACACGGAAATTAAATTTGTTCGGAGCCATAGGCATGCACTGTATGTTTACATGTTCTAGAGAAGATTGTTTTGTTCCATTTTGTGATCTAATTTGTTTTGTGGAAATATTTTCGCCTACACCTGCTCAAAATAGTTTAACATTTGCTCCGCAGGTCTTTTTATTACAGTTTGATCACTGCATTTTGATTTTCGATTAGTATTTATTTTTAATGTAATTAGTGGGTTTAATATTTGTAATATATTATTGCATAACTTTAAGTAGCTGCTTAAGTGCTCTTAAAATATCCAAAAGGATTTACAGTTCGCATTCTTGCGTGCTTTAAAACACTTTACGTAAGAGCAATCTGTTTAACTTTGCGCACTGGGAATTTCACCGGTTAATTGCAAATAAATTCCTCATAGAATATCGATTGAATGGTTTGCTGTAATGCACGCTTAATTGGGCTTGTTTATTTATGTAAAATTCTGCTTCCCTCATTAGACGGAGTACCTTACTGTGGCCATAAATGCATCGCAATGTCCATTTAAGAAAACCGATTTAGAAACTTGCATAACTTTTGTATCCAGCACATCTTTCAGCTGAATCTAAAAAAGAGATTAACCGAATTTCAATGACGAGAGTTTTAATAAGCTCTATTCTTTCGCAAGTAATCATGTGTAGTAATCACCATCAAATTGATTTCAAAGTAACTAGAAGAGGAGATTGGTGTAAACATGTCGCAAACGTATTTGAAAAGTGACACAACTCAAAAAATTTCAATTTCCTGTTTAAGGTGGTATTACATCAAGCTAAATGTCCTGTTTATTTCAGAAAAAACATTGTGAAACTACGTAGATTTGCCACTTCTGAAACAATAGTGCACTAGGAGCAAATCAAACAAGTGCTTCTCTTGTAACTTGCAATTGTTTTAGTTGTTATGCTTATGGCTGTTCAAATCTTTTCCATCAACTACTTTTAACAGCTTGCAAAATCACAATGTGTAAATGAAAGAAACATTATTAGCAAGCATAGGATTAATTCCTTTTTCATCTAGTATTTTACAAAAGAGCCAACTTGATTTAGCAGCAAACAATATACATGTACACTGTATATGAAGACGTTTTTTTGATTTGTTTGATTATATATATATGTTGAAATCTTTTCATTTGCGAACCTTTTCCCCGCAAAATATTTTATTTCTTGGACATGTTAACTTGCACCAATCACAATTTTCTCTTCAGCTCGTGCATTCTAAAATAAATAGCACGGACATATACAATGTAAATTCCTGATCCAAAAACAGGAAAAAACACCTCTGAGAATTATTTGACCGTCGAATAAAGGAAGATAGCGGCTTTTTCGAGTTTTGGTTTACATTAAGCCTTTTCAGCGGCTAGATTTCAACCATTATAAGTTCATATATCCGGAGCGATATCCAGTCAAGATTTCTGAAACATGGCATGCAGTTTTGTAGGCTTTCACGTCTAATGTTCTCTTTCCCATTTCGTTCGTGGAAATCTCGCTCTTATTCTTTCCGCTCGGATGATCCAAAATTGGATATCGATTACCAAAAATATTAAACGGCAGTTGATATTCACACTTTGCATAAAAAGCCACGTTTTTCTTTTCGTGGGCAAAAACTTTTGCGCATCTTGCAACGAGCCGACGTATCGTCTATTATGCATTAGATTTCCAGAAAGAAACGACTGGTCCTTAGATGCGCGAAAAAGGCTATTGCATTTCGTCCACAATGAATATATTTTCTAAAATACTATTCGAGGCTATAAATTTCTATCCGAAGTGAAGAAATGTATTCTCGTGCCTGTCTCCTCTGGCATATCGGCAAATCTCTTTCATTATAAGCAGAAAGATGTAGGCTGAAATGGGAAAGGGCATCATGTGCAAGTGCCGTTTCTAAAGGCAACCCCCACATTTAGCTGCATTAAAATCAGATTTGCACTTTTGAGTGACGCGTATGGAAATGCACCAAATGTTTTATGATAGAATAGCATCTCGAACGCGTCTATACAATGGGAGCATTTTATTTTGAACTTGCTGGTTGACGTCTGGAAAAAAACACGCCTTCTTTATCTGTTTAGAACATTTTTGCGTGCAACTTCTTTTGGCTAAACCTTGAACTTGATCTATGTAAAAACATGACTAGCGGTAGTTTTCATAAAAGATAACGTGCTTTTCCGCATCAAATCATTCTGGCGATTTCGTTGGCGTGTATTGATTCTGGTGTTTCGTATTAAATATTTGGGTCATTTTTCGAATGTAGGAAAAACATTTGAATATATCAAGTATAGTTTTATGGGAAATGGTTTCAAGAGATTGAAAAAATGTAAACTTCAGAGACCCGTCTAACCAGTTTTAAATGCATATTTCTCTTTAGAAAGCACGTTTTTATCAACGTTCAATTGTTTTTGATTTTTTGATTATTTTAAGATATTGAAAGGACATTTTAGCAAATGATACAATTACAACAACAACGGCTGCACTTTTTATTGGATGTCGTGTGCATTTGAAACCAAAAATAGATTCAAATAGGATTGAGGATTTGTTTTGTCGTGTTTTCATATTGTCTAATGCATGTGTCTTATAATTGAATTTCGCAATGTGACCTGTGCGTTTTAACTTGAAAATATCGTTGCGTATGGTGCTCTGGAAAGTTTCGGGAATCCAAATAAAACAAAAACAATTCCTAAAAACGGATTTTAGCCTCCACATTCAGTCAGCAAACGCAACCAATACATACTGTATTTAACTTGAATAGACTATGTGAAATTTCATTAAGATTAAACTGTATTATTTGAGATAAAATAATGACCTCTCAAGCAAGAGCAGTGGGCCACTCCGACAAGTCACTGTCAACAAATATTACGGATTATACTGTGTAGTGAAGTCAGTTAATCCTGTTGTACCAGGTATTCGCGCACGTAGTGCGTCGATCCATATCTGCACTGATCAGTGTCTTCAACCAATGCTTTCTGAAAAAAAGGATTACTTTATCAAAACCCTCAATCAACTAAGCCACCCTGGTGGAAAGATCATTATAATCATACAGTAGATATCAGTACAAATATACTGATATTAGTCAAAATTGTAGTAATATCACTAACCATACTGATATTTATTATATTAGTAGTCCCAAAAGCCACTATAATACTGATATTACAAAGCATACTGATATCAGCAGTCCAAAAAAAGTATGAAACAGTATATATAGAATCATACTGATATCAGTAACGGATCATACTGATATAAGTAGAGAATCGCATTCCGATCTTTACCTCCAGGACAGGAACTTGAGGAACTGTAAAATGCATGTACACGTGTTGTTGCGCGTCTGTCCCCCTATCTGAAAACTAATTCTAACTCCATATAATTTGAGTAACTTTATAAAGTTAATGGCATGAATTTTACGAAGATATTTATTTCTTTAAAAAAAGATTTTTTCCGT
>JAQIXS010005345.1:0-12826 GCA_034700785.1 Rossiulus vilnensis
GGCATCCGTCCAGGTCAAGCTGGGAATGCCTGATGCTGAAGATCAACCAAATAAATCCATTCGTATGCAAATGACCCATAATTGAATTGAATGTGCGTGCTGTGACCTTCTGGCAGGTCACACGTCTGGCACACACATAATCACTAAAATCCAGTACATGTACTGATATTGTAAACTGACCAAGTACTGATCTTTTCTCCAGGGAGGCCAACACCTTGTTTATTGTATTTTACAGTATATGTACATGTATGTAACGTATCTTAACGTCACTTAAATCCAGTCAAATAGATTTACTCAAAATCAGATGTTAAATGATAGCTTAGCTTTAATTGCACGAGACTGGTTCGCAATTTACATCAGCAACTCTAATGGCACCTTGATTAGCTTGACAAACAACGTGCGTCAAAACATGCCGAGGTTACACACAACTATCGTCTAGCAAGCATTTGTACAACATTACACTATGTATTTCGAATTCGCAATAGGCCACTAACATCTAAGTTCAAATCTCGTATTAGTTCGGATATCACCTTAATGTGACGAGATATTTCATAGATCAATTCGTGCCACAATAAAAATCAATTCAAGTAAAATACACTAAAAATAGTTGCAACTATAATAAAATATGCACAACGATAAAAATGATTGGATCAGATATTCTGCACACGTGGGTCTGTATTTACATCAGCGGACCTTAACCGTCCAACTCAAATTTCGACCAGTGATGACAACTCACAGTGCTTTAGCTGTGTGACTCGTTTGCTAAGGTCCTTTCAAAGTATAATAAATTTATCAAACCTTAACTTGCTGCCAGACTCCGAGTCCACACATCACCACAAGAATGCTGTGAAAAACATCGCCTCAAAGACGATCGCAGCACGTTATCAATTGGTTCCGCATGCACAGGTCATCAATCCTAAAGTACGCACTTGCCGGAAGCCTGGCCAGAACTTCCGACAGCGTGCGACTGCCCACGTGTGATATCCAGATCCCTTCTCCTTGATCTACCCAAGATCATCCCAATATATATCTCACAAAAGGCGCCATCAGCGCCCCCAATGCTAATTTCGACATATCAACTTGCGAAATTCCTTGCAACATAACTTTCAAATTTCAAAACGACCTATGGACCTCGGAATGATAAATTACACGATCTGTGCCAAGTTGTGACCCGTGACCTTATTACTTATTCAAAAGAATTTAATAGCGTGACAACTGGTCACATGTACATGAACATCTTCCAATTACACTTGTCAAAAAATAGAACGAATCATTCTTGTCAGAATTCAGAACAGCCAAAACACGCAAAATGAATCTCTTATGACCTGGGCCTATCGAAAGTTAAAATTAATACTAAGAATATCTCTACATCCATCGAACGGAATTATCTACAGCTGGTACAATTTCGCAAATTATCGTGTCATCCAGTACCACAAACTGATAAAACTTGCATCTGTATTATCCCACGAATGAAGATTTTCTATACAGCGTGATTCACAACATTCCGTTCGTTGTTCCGTGCACTGCAGCACGCTTGTCAGCGTTGCATTGGCGCGTACAAAGAATGGGGGCACCAACTTAATTTTTCTGATTTCTTATGCACGCCGTATGCGAACATTTTGAACAATCGGGTTACAAATACAGGATTTTACCTTGAAATTTAATACAGCAAAATTCTGAAAAATTTCCCAATTAAAAGTAACGCTGTAGAGGAAAATTTGCAAACTTGAGTTCCAACTCCATGATTTTTGCCTCAACATTTGATAAATATGTGATATTATTAAAAGAAACGCCATAGGCGAAAATTTTGAAAAACTGGATTAGAAATAATAGTAAAATAATGCCCTTTAAGCAAGAAAATTTCATTGATCTACTATGAGATCATGGACTGACATCGCATTTGCTACGTACCTCACAAGATTCTTCTAAAACTTTAAAATCTTCTGTCCTTCGCTAGCTGCTGTTCGTTTTCGTGTGGTTGTTGCTGGCGGCCATTTTAGAGGCTTTATATGCGTCTTGGGTGTGGCTTTTTGCATGCGGGAACTGCAGGAAAAATAATAAGCTGAATATTTATCATTGGTTAAGGCTCAGCATATATATATTTGTGTGTTAATCCGACTATAGTACTGAGAATACTGCGGACACCCTGTATGCATGCGCTGCCTTCCATGATGCACTGCAAACCCGGAAATTGCAATGTGTTCCATCACGTTTATTCCGTTAAGAAATTGTCATCAAATATCAACCACGTTTCGATCTAAACAGATTTGGAATTTGGTCTGTGGGACAGTAGTATATTTAAAGCAACATATTATTACATTTTCAGTTTTCCGTCACTTTTACCCAGATATTACTTAAGGAAATATTACTGGCTCATTTTTTGCTTCAAATACTTATTAAACTTGCTCAATTCATTTTTAAAACTAGGCTTTAAGCTTTGGTTTAAAATTTCAAAATGTCCCGTTTATTTATACAAAAATTTAGAAATTTTAAAAAACAACATTATGCGACGCCCTAAAACGGTGTCTCCATCATGACAACTTCATTTTTTTATAAATAAATAGACAGTATTTTGAAATTATAAACCCTTTAAGCTGAAAGCCTAGTGGACGACCAATTCGCAATTGGTAAAAAGTGAGCAATTATAATGCGTATTTTAAGTAAAACATGTGCCAGTAATATTTGTGCATGATGGGCATGCTTTTGGCTCATCCTTAAAAGTCGTTTCGTTCTGTATTCAATTCGAAAATTCCAGCTGACAATCCGGACGTCCTATTGCCTTTAACCCTCCTCGCCCCCTGTGCGAAAATGTCCGGGTTTCGCAAACATTACCCTTACCTGGACGTTCTTTATGGTTGGTCCCCCTCCTTTCGTGCGTAAGTCGAGCGAGCAGCCGAATTTTTGCTGAACACCCTGAACCCAACCTTCTTTGGAGTTCCCTACCCTACAGGTGTGGCTTGATTGGCTTCCCCCTTCGCCGCTTCGGCTACCAGCCTCTTGTCAAGTTGAAGTTGCCGAAGAGAAACTAGGAGAAACAATGGCGGCGGTGACGTGGTGCTTCTTCCCGTGAATTTGCGATCGGAATCACGCGTGGAATTTGATCGGGGCGCAATGCGGTGGTGATCGCGGACGCGCGGAGATCAACGACTCACGAAAATCCGTGGAGGGGTGTAAGGTAACGGCTCCTGCCTTGTGGCATTCCAAAAGCGCGCAAAAAGGCGAGTTCAAGAAGTAGATGACCGACGATCAGGGATGCGCCCTGAAGATGGACAGAGCTGGTGAGTCGAGTGCGGATTTGGGTCGGAGCTTAGCGGGCCACGGCTACCCGGTGCCGTTGGACGCCGTTAAGCCCACTGACGAATTAATGTCGAATGTGGGTGGTAAAGCCCTATGCACGGGGGATTGAGGAGTTCTTGAAAGAAGAACGCCAGTATCAGCAAATTGTTGATACTGGCACCATGTGGGACCGTTCTTTAAAAAGTGCTGTATTTCTCAAAGTTCTACTTTTTCTAAAATATTTTATTGCCACATGGCATGTTCTAAATTATCTTTTGCCCACTATTTAACTGCCACGAGTTGTTCGTTTTGATATGACAAGTAGTTTGTCCTGCTAGACAGCATATGAAGACGTTTTCACGGGCGTGTTCTCCAATTATGCATTTTGACGGACATGGCGATATGAAGCTGTTATTTTTTATGGTGAATGTGGCCGTCACAAATGACGCCATACATGTATCAGTAGGCCCTACGTTTACATGCGCGCTTAAAATTTACTCAGATTAAAAGAGCCTAGGTAAAGTTAACACGGGCTCATGTGTTAACATGCACGTTTTCACATAGGCTTACTTGACTCAAATTGAACTAGCTTTTCATGTAACTGAACATGCAAACGAAGTGTATGCTACCTAAGCATAATATGCATGACATCTATTTTTAGTATCTGCATTGGGACCATCTATTGCTAGAGGTCAAAACCTATGGGAATCATTTATGCATGTCTATGATATCACCATTGGCCACAAATTCATAACACGAATCCTACTTACTTGTATATCCAGATTATTGAAAACGGTGTGGGCAATTTGCTGAAGTACGATTTCCAATAGCATTCGTTGTAAACAAATTGTGCTCTTATGTTCAATGGTTTAAGAACAAAATAGTACATTTCTATTAAATGCTGACTTACAGAAAGCTGTACGAGTATAAATATCTGCAATAACTGTTAAAATAATAACATTCGTACCTAAATATCGTACCTTTACCTGTAGTATGGAGTTAGACAAATGTCAAGAACAAATTTCATGTAGTGTTTATGGGATACTTATAAAATTATTATGTGATCATATACACTACATTTACATGCACGGAGAAAATTGACTTGCATTAAAACAGCCTGGTTTAAAGCCTCCAGTCCACCATTGCGTTTTGGATTGCATTACGTGAGTGCATCGGCACCTGCAATTAATTGCGGTCTGTAATACATCCCTCACCGTCCAAGCAATTTCAACTTGGTGGCCGAGGCGAGATTGAGCTATTGATCTATTGATGAACTGAAATATTATTGTTAGTTTTCTAAAAAAACGTAGTAACAAATTCTCGATTTTCTTACTAACTTCATTATTTGATAAATAGGTAGTTTTATTGGGCATTTAACTAACGCATTTATTTTGCCCAAATGAAAAAGAACCGTATTAGGAATAGATTGTAGATAAATATATCATTTCACACATAGCTGCTAGATTTGTAACTGGTAAATACCAGCGAGATGAGAGATGGTAAATACCAGCGAGATCAAGGATCTACGGGACGGGAGGCTCAAACATGGGGCTCCTTGAAAATGTTACCTTATCAGGTAATTGTAATTTGGTGGAGGGAATCTTTAAACGTGACCACCTAGATGTTAGAAACTGTCATTCCAACCAGCTTATGGAACTCTGAGCACATTCGGATCCGTACTACTAGTCATTTTGCTTGCATGCCATTCAACGTTGGAATGCTTTTCCAAAGGACAGCCTAACACTACGTTCAGACCGGATTTCAAACGCGTTCGGTTTCGCAGAACGAGATCGAAACGCGAGCACGAAATGCAATAAAAAATGAGGGGTGATCAGACCGCATTCACGGGATGTGCAGTGCATTATGGGAAACTGTGCTGTTATACAGGGTGCCACTTGGAAGATTTCCGTGCCACCAAGAGTACCACTGAATAGGGGCTTGTATGCTGCAGATATAGAGTGGGAAATGTTCAGTGGTAACACTGCCGTGACGTCATCGGAACCCGTTCGGCCGCCCAAACGTGTTGCCAGAACACGGGATGACATCCCGAGTTGTGATCGCGTTCGGTTTGTCCTGACACTGTTTAGACCGCAAAATCCTAACCCGTTTCGGCAGCCGAACGCGTTCAGAAATTTCGGTCTGAACGGGGTATTATCCAGTTCCCATTGCAGAGGAAAAATATATTCCACTCTTGGTGGAGTGTATATATGTATGCACATGCATGGGGAACATGTCGTCTGCCATTGCAAGATTTATAACGTATTACAGTATGTGTACAACTACGGCCTTCTAAGAAAACGATATCATCATACACTAAGCGAAAAAGTATTTAAACGCCCTAAAATGTTAAATAACTTAATAAATACATGCAGATATACTATGTACATGAATACCAAATTTTTTACACTTTTTTTACAATATGTTATCAATTTCGTATTTACTATGCACAGCGTTTACTGTACAAAATATGGTTACACCTATTTTTAGCTACGCGATTATCAGAGACATTTTTCGAGATAATCACCATCTCGACTACCTCGGATAACCGAGCTTTCACTGTATAGTATAATATGCATGTACATGCAGAAGGGAAAACGTATTTGACACACCTTTTATTTGTTTTACACTTGTTCTCACATGTATTTGAACAATGAAATACTGCATTGGATGTATGCAAAAACACGGTATACTTGCTGGCAAAGAAATTACTAGGTCTAGTGCTAATGATGTTTCACAATGAATTGATATTAACTAATTATCGAACATTGTTTTTGGCGAACATCTTTTTGGATTAAGGCTAAGACAAAATTATGGCCATCATGCAACAAATATGCTCACACATTTTTGCTTCAACTACGTAAAATAACTGCCAAATTTATTTACCAATATTCAGTATACTGGTGGTAGACAAGGGCCTACATTATGCATTATAATTTCACGTTTAATAATTTCATACATTAAAAAAGATAGACGGGATATATATATAGTGGGCGTCCTAAGGTGAATTAAATTATCAAATATAAAAAGTCTGCAAAGAAAAATGTCAGTAATATTTTTGCATGATGGGCATCTTTTTGGCTCAGTGTAACCACCACTGGTATCAGCACATGCATGCATCAAAAAGCATCAGTAAAGAAGGCTGCACACTTAACCAGCACATGTCACCTAGCAACTGTTCGCTCTTACAAAGGACAGACGTTAGGTCTAGCATAGCAGCCACTGCACACAAATTTAACAAAATGCAATATTTAAACAAAATGTCGCAATACTCGGATGGTGGGACGGTTCTGTTATGCCTTAATCACGATTCGGGATGTAGAATCGTTTTCAACAGCTTTCGGACCTAAAAATATCATTAAGTTTGCATAGAAATGCATATTTTAAAGTACGCAAAGTTTTAACGGTCTTTTGAGACCGACCTCTTGATGGCATTTGAACTTTTGAGGCGGTTCGGACCGAATGCAAACGAACCGTAAATAAATAAACAAATTCCAAACAGGTGAGGCAATACATGTAAATCTTCAAACCTTTATGTTTTATAAAAAATATGCACAATTACTTATAATATTGAGGTTTACTGACAATTGGGAAAACCATTTGAACCGATTCTAGAGTACAAACCGTGAATTAAGTCTAACTAAACTTTTCACGCGCATGCACAGTTTTTATTGTCTGATTGCCGTTCTGATAAAAGCTTGTTGCCTTCAATTCAACTCAGAACTCTACTGGCAGCAAGTTATATGCCATGTGGTAGGGGGGGTTGTGTAATCCATCAACCCAATATTATTTAGTAATTGCCACCTCCATGGGGTGTGCACCAACATCAGTGTAAAATGGAATTTCATGCAGCTTAAGGTTGTCCTTAGTCGAATGGCATGCAAGAAAAATTACCAATAGTACGGGCCCCAATGTGCTCGGAGTTCCATAAGTGGGTTGGAATGACAGTTTCTACCACCTCGGTGGTTACGTTTACAGATTCCCTCAACCAAATTACGATTCCTTGCTGCCAACATGTTGGCTTATTCGAAATCGGCAAGCTGACAAATGTCAGTCATGTGTGCAGCGATGCATTGAGAAATATGGATCTTGCATCAAATGACAAACGTTAGTGTCTGACAGCTTATATTTGTTAGGTGGGCAGCCCTCCTAACACTTGTATAGGCTTTAGTCTTTTTTCTTCACACTTTCCAGATGCACGCGTTTCTTGAAGAAGTAGGACTGAAGGAAGTAATTGCCAAACAGAACGAAATAGGCGAAATAAATGCACAGGGCAATTTGGTTGGCTTCGTCGACCACGCAGCAGCCAACTTCCGGCGTTGCCCTCATGTAGTACGTGTACAGGGTGATGAACAAGCCCCCCAGCATCTGCAACAGCTGCAGCGAGGTGATGGCCATGCTAACGGGCGTGGGAACTCTAATTTTAAGCACCTTCAGGACGTAATAGGAGTACATGAAGGAGTGGATGAAGTAGTTCATTGCCATGCCGTAGATGTGGATTACGCTCGGGTAGGCGTTGGATGACCACGCGAAGAAGCAGACAGTGGCATGGTGGAACCAGTGCAAGAAGATGAGGGGCGTCTTACGCAATACGATGAATGCAGTGTCGCCCAGTTCTAGAAGCTTGGAGTATCCAAAGAGCGTCAGGTACAATGCAACAGATTGTTGGAACTGCTTGGAAAATACTCGGAGTTCGCACAAGGACTGGTAGAAGCCTTCCAGTTCTATCTGGTAAAGAATTGCAGTGACCGATCGCCAAGCGCAGAATATGCTGAAGACTGCTAAGATAAGGTTCCAAGATAGCAAGGCGCCACGTAGTTGGAAGGGAGGATGCGACTTCATGAGGTGGCGGCCGGCAAAAACGGACACCAGGTAGACACCGATGAAATAGTAGCATATTTTCCAGTTCTTCATGGCCCATTCGAAGATTGCGCATCCATCGACGTTTTTCTCGAAATCGAAGATGTGGCGCTGGTACCTTGGGTTGACTGGTGCAGACCTGCATACATCTAAGGAAAAACACTTGTAGGACGAGTTGCTAGTGGCGTCCATATCCATTATTTCTCGCCTTTATCTTGTAATGAGTTGCTAGAGACAGACAGTTGACGAACTGTGTAATAGTCTGATGCTTTTGCTCGACTAATCTTATATAGGTTTGGTTCAAAACGGAATCTCAAGGACGACCGCGGCAATGAATTTATCGTTTTTTTTACTAGTCGGTCGTGCTCAGCGTGCAAATGCATTTCGGCTCAAAAGCGAATTTTGATAGTAGGGTGACAGTAAAATCAAGGTGAAGGGTGGGAAGTTGTTAAGGATTCCTTTTATTACTTGTTTGTGTAGACTACGATCAAAAGCCATGTATCTTGGGAAAAAACTAGGTGGCCTATAATTAAACAGAGAAGGACAGGAGCACGATCGTAGGCGACTTTAAAATAACCCTTTAGCAGCATTTTCCTGGAAGCAACTTTGGAAAACCTCACAAGCCTACTGTAAGCCCATGGAAAAAACCTACTGCACACCTACTGTAAATTTACAGATAAAAAACTAGGTGGCGAAAATTGTAGTACGGCTGATCTTGATTCAGAATTTAAATTTGGTTTAATAGCCAACAACATGTTCCAAAAGTACACCTAAGGTTAATTACATTTAATTCAGTTTTTAAATTAACAAGCGGCGTTTCTAAAATTTTATCAAATTTCATATCATGCTCAATCGATTGTTGAAGAAAAAATGTGTAAACGCTTGGCGTAATTATAAATATGCTATAAAAATTTACCTTAGTCCCTTTGGATTTACACATATAAACATGTATATACATGTACACAGTCCAATCGTCTTTTCCTGATTACGAAAGTTGATTTTACACAAAGTATGCCACGTTCAAATATACAGATATCAGAGGCCAACTATAGAAATGCATAGGTTAATATACACTTGAACCTCTGCTATATCTGCTTCATGGCGAAATTTACCTTATCAGGTAATTTTAATTTGCTAGAGGGAATCTTTAGACGTAACCACCGAGGTGGTAGAAACTGTCATTCCAACCCACTTATGGAACTCCGAGCACATTCGGATCCGTGCTAGGCCTACTGGTCATTTTTCTTGCATGCCATTCGACGTTGAAAAGCTCTTCCAAAGGAAAGCCTTAAGCTGCATGAAATTCAATTTTACAATGATGTTGGTATAATTCCCCCTACCACATGGCATATCACTTGCTGCTAGTAGGGTACTGCGTTGAATTGAATTAAATAGAACAGAAAGCTGATATCCAAGGATGTTCGCAGTCAACGCCAACAAATTTTGGCAACGTCAACAAACGTCAACAAAAATTGACAGTAAAATCAAGAAGGGACGGAAGGTGTAAAAGCAGCCTGGCTGCGAACAACGCAAGGCGGCATAACTAACAAATATTGGGGTACAAAACGTTTGTCGACTTGTTCATGATGATTATTTGTCAACGAAGCGTCCATATCCATTTTCTTGTTTGTCTTGTAATGAGGCGTTAGACACAGTTATGTAACTGTACCTGTAATTGTTCAACTGACTAGCACTTTGATGCTGTAGAGACAGCTGTGGAACTGTAACATGGTTTGACACTGCGATGCTTATAAGCAGTTGGCTGATAAACAGCTGGATTATAAACAGATACACAAGGACAACCGCTGCTAAATTGATTGGGTTTTTTACCGATAAGTCTCGCACAGTGTGTGCATGAATATTAGCGAATACAATTCTGCTCAGCGGCTACTTTTTAAAGAATAACAGAAATTAAATCAAGGAGAATAGCCGGAAGGTGTAAAGCAGCGTAGTTTCCCACAACTTGCGAGCGATGCAAGGCCTAACAACTCCCATATATTAGATTTAAAACGTTTATCGACGTGTCTAGGACACGTAAGAGAAAAAAAGAAACGTGGTGGCATTTTCTTAATTAAAAAAAGGTTAACAAGCGATGTTTCAAACATTTTATAAATCAAACTCAATAGATAACACTATGTCCGATCGAGTGTAAAAGAAAATAATGTAAAAACGTTTTCGGATTAATTGGGAATATGCCATACACATTTCTTTATTTAAATTGTAACTCGCACCTTTAAACGTATGCCTAGAAGAACTCCAGTGAGATAGTGCACCATCTAGCTACTAGAGAAGGTTAGCTACAATTTGTTAAACAACATGATTGTACATGTAGCTAACAAAATTGTGTAACCTTGTGTCAGAGGTGTCGATGGACAAGTGCTGGCAGACAGGACAGAACGCTTGCACGAAGTATTTATAGGACTAATTTCAACATGCATTAGCGTCCTTGTCCATTCTTTCTCTTGCAAAGTTCTCCCTGTGAAGACGAACCAAGGTTTGCGAAGATTGCGAAAAATCTTATTGTTACGTAAACATGGAAAATCAAGCTGTGGAAGAGCACAAACATTGAAAATGGATCATAGGAACCACCCAAAACAAATCACGTTCTGGACGTCCAAATTTGCTCAATGGCACTATTTTGAGATTGATGCAGTGTAAAGTTAAGAAAGTCTCTTATCACAAATAGCCAAACACTTCTTAAAGATAAATGTTTTGCAAAACTATCAAGATTTGTTGAGAAACCTAAAACTGTAAGAAATCATTTGCTCTAAGCTGAAATAGAGCAATAACACCAAGAAAGATGCTTTATAAGAGCGAAACCAGTAGACAAAAACGTTTGCAGTTTGCTAAGCAGTAAATCAACATAATCAAAAGACCTTTGGAAGTCTGTTGTATCAAGTGATAAATCCAAGTTCAATTTCACTGATTATGATGGAAATAAATGTGCGTGGCATAGAATAATTACTGTGGCGAAAACATAATCCTTTCTGGCTAATAAATTGCTAGGTTTAGTGTGCAAAATGTTCCGCAATCAATTGATATTAAATGGTTATGGAACATCATTTTTGGGTTCAATCAAACACATTTTTATATTAAAGCATCGCGAAAATGATGCTCAACTTGCAAGAAATATAATCACACATTTTTGCTTCAAATATTTGTTTTAGCCTAAGTGTTCAATTTATTTAACCAATTGTAGAATTGTTCGTCCACTAAGGCCTTTGTTTTGTTATATAAATTCAATAAATAACTATTAAAAACTAAATAAATCCAAAAAATAATCATCGAAGCTTATCTTTTCCATCCCGTGACTGGTCATTTCAAATAATCTTTGGCGAGAGACACACTCAATTTCTTTTCCTACGCAACGTTTCTCTTACCACTGATCTAGGAATGTCTTTAAAGAACTTCTTGATTTTTAAGTTTTACATAATTTATGTAAATTGACATTTTCTATCCCGTTTACCTTGAAGATTTAAAGTAAACGAGATGCATTTTACGTGTTTCCTGAGTGTTTTTCACCTTGCCTTTTTTTTAAAAAAAAACCTGCGCTTCTTGCCTCTCTTCCATGGGCTTTCAATTACCCATACGTTTTGTTGGCGTATGCAATTATTGTGTAAATGTATTTAAATAATGTTCTGCATTTTAATAAACTGTAGTGCCTAATGAAGCCCTGTTGAGGGCGAAACCAATGAATATTTTAAAACATCATTATGCAAAATATTTGGAAAATTAAACATAGACTAGAGAATTTGAAACTATTAAACCTAGCAGACACCTTAATGGACGATGCGCATGGTAGGCATCGTTTCGGCTTAGCCGTAAACACCGTAGCTTGCTTCTGTGTCGGTACATGTATCAGCCAGGTTTTATTCGATTTTCTTCACATCTACCAGGTGCGCGCGATTCTTGAAAAGGTAGGACCGAACGAAGTAATTGCCAAATAGAACGAAATAGGCGAAATAAATGGACAGGACAATTTGGTTGGTTACATCACCCACGCAGCAGCCAACTTCCGGCGTCGCCCTCATGTAGTACATGTACAGGGTGATGAACAAGCCCCCTAGCATCTGGAACAGCTGCAGCGAGGTGATGACCATGCTAACGGGCTTCGGAACCCTGATTCTCAGCTCTTTCTGGACGTAGTAGAAGTACATGATGGAGTGGACGAACAAGTTTATCGCCATAAAGTATGCGCAGATTGGGCTCGGGTAGGCTGCAGGGGATCACACGAAGAATGTAACGGTGGCGTGGTGGAACCAATGCAGAAAGATGAGTGGCGTCTTGCGATCCGAATGAACGCCCCCACGTAGCACACCGACGCCAAAAAGACGTCTTCTAGACGTCGAGCCGTCGGAAGACGTCTGCACCCCATAAAACGACGTCTGTTTTTGGTCAGGTTTCGACCAAAATAAGACGTCTGGTCTGACGTCTTCCAAAAAGGCACAGATATTGGGAAATTTTTTTATTGTTATTAAACATATCTAAAAACAATTGAAAATGATAAATATTTATTTTTTCAGAATTTTAAATTTTTAAAATCACGTCTAAAATGACGTCTGTTTGACGTCTTTTAGCGACGGATTTTATAACACGTCGAAAACGACGTCGGTTTCTGGTCATGAAATGACCACTTTTGATGCGGACAGTAGCGCCACCATACTGCCGGTGCGAAATATCGTTGGGAATGTCT
>JAQIXS010005346.1:0-12823 GCA_034700785.1 Rossiulus vilnensis
TACCGAATTGAATTAAAATTCAAATCCAACTAAATGAACAAATAAAACTAGTCTTTGACAAGTTATGAACCTTTGTATTCAATGCAATATTTAAAATTATAACAAAATCATAACATTTTAGTCTAAGGAAATTAATGCCACTGAAAATTAAATTAAATGATTGTGCAATACAGTGCCTTTGCTTTAGTAATAATGAAAAATAAGTCATACATACGCCCAGTGCTTTCAAATAAAACTTTATCATTGAGTCCTAGCCTTAGTTCCGGCATTCCTGACAAATACACCCGCATTCGGATCGAACCCACAATCTCGCTTCGCAACACATTTCCATTAGCACTTGCCTATAAACGTATCATAGTTTTGAATTGATAGTTCCTCATATTTAAAATTGTGAATGAAGGAAAGCTTACCAGTAGATTTACAGACTCAATCACATCCAAGAATACCTCATTTTTACGATACTTAATTCCTTCAGATCTCCATGAAACTGCATTCGTTAATGCCATGGGAGGTCGTGGTTGAACTTCTAGCTTATGACCTTCTTGTGTGATATATCTGAAATCATTAATTTTTAAGATAGATATAACACAGTATACTTTGGTTTCTCTTTAATGCATGCAGATTTCCTCCTTAAAAATCATGTGTTACTAGTCTTTTCATACCCTGTGAAAGTTATTTTTGCATTGTTAAATTTGATTTAAAAAACTAGATTTCACTTACTCTTGCAAAATTTTACTATCAGTTGTTTGCGGATAACCAAAATCCATGACTTCATCAAGAAGTTCGTAAATTACAACAAAGTTATCTCGGATGCTTTCTTCTTCCAGTTCTTTGAAATATTCAGAAAACACCTGCAATAGGTTCACCTTTAATTTTGATATCTTTAAAAAAATTGTAACGTAAAAACAAAACTTTACCTGAACAATTTTATGCAATGAAACGAAAACCAAAGCAATATTGGCATTTTTCTTGGTGCTTGATACCACTGTCAAACAATTTAAGGAAAACTAAACATAAACACAAAGCACACTTAGATGCATTGTGTAACATGGAGTCTTTGGGGTTTCGCAAGGCAAACTCCTGTTCTTTTCAATGACGATAACCTGCAGTTCCAATCCACTTATGAAACTTCAAGCTCATTGGGTCTATACAAATTAACACGATAGATTTCACTACCTTACGATATAGTATATATATTTTTTGCCCCCCAGACTGTAGGCCCTACGGTACTGACTTTGAAGAATAATTACCAACAGACACCCATACTGTATTCCCACATTATAACACCTACAACGAAAGGTGATAAGTCTGAACTGACCTATTCGCAAGTACCTGTGTAAGATCTACATTATGCCTTTGCTGGCTTAAGTTTTTCAATTAAGGATACAGTACAGATTATTGTATTTGATGAAAGCAAATGTAACACCGTCACATTGAATGATCGGTGAGACGAGTCCTTCTTCTTCTTTATCCATCAAAAGTGGCATGAACTTGTCGATGACGGTCATATCAATGTCGCCGCGGTAATTCCGCGAAATTAACACCTACATGCAACAAATTATATTAATACTAAAGAAACACACATAAATATATATTTATTTGAACTTCCTGGCAAAGTGATTTGTTAGATATATACCAAGAACGATGAAACCATTTAAGTCCAACAAAACATTCTGTGCCTCATTTTCCTTTTAAATATAACTATGAATTATAGACTGTAGTGTAATCGTATGAAAACAAGATTTCTTACCTTTCCCTTCACATCTAAAATGTAGATTGCAGAAAACGACATTTTCAGGTTAAATGCCTCTACTTGGAAAGTGGGTATGGCTCCGTCTTGAATATAAGTGATGTGTAAAACAGGCAGTTCCTTAAATACTAATGAGATTCAATGTATAACGTGTTTACCAATACACTCCTGAATGACACGGAGCAGATTATTGAAAAATTATCTATCTGTAATTTAGACAAATATGACAATTTCCAGGCTCCTATGCTCCAACACCATTTCTCCACGCAGAGCCTGCAGCACCGGTGCAGACGCTATTCCCATTACCTGGCATTGACCCCGCCCATTCCCCAACCATAAGGCGCTTTATTTAATGGCAAAACACGTTAAATAATCACAAAGTAGTTAGGAACGTTAATCCCAACACTGAACGCTTTTTGGTGACGTGATTTTCAATCACGCCTGTTTTATTACTGACGAGTTTTCAAAAATATTAATGTTGGAGCCTTCGTATCCTGGAAGTGAAGAAGAAGAAGAAGAAGAAGAAGAAGAAGAAGAAGTGGTGAAGGAATGGTAGAGAGAAAAACTGCCATGGTGTAGTTTTTATTTCCATTTATAGCTGCATGTTTGTGTCGATGTTCTAATGGCAGATGTCTGTTTGAATGCACGCCCATAGGTGCACGAAAAAGCATGGCTGCCAATTTGCATAATCGTGAATTCCTATAGTATCGCCCTTGCAGACTTACAGACTTATTTGCTTATGTTGCGCTTGTTTATTTTATCGTGCGGCAGACGGGATATAATTCGCTTTTGCGTGAATGGTTTGCTGCTTATTAAATGTTAAAGGAAAAGCAGAGCACATGAAAATCTATCGCATGTAATAATGTAATTAATGCAATAACTTATTGACAGGTAAAATTAATTATGCAAGTGATGCTCATCCTGGCATGTATATTTTGAACATCTGTCGAGATCTCCAATTATTCTGACTGGTTTTCATGATTTTGCTAAAAATCAAGAAACCCTATTGTCAGGCTTATGTTTTTTTAGTTTTTACCCAGGTTTAGTTTTCAGTGTCAAACGTCAGAATTCACTGCCATTCTGGAAAATTTCAAAACTTTTTGCAACAAAAACCCAACGCACACCTATAAAAATGCCTACCCACGCGCTGCATTATTTAATTTTTTTAAACTATTGTAGATAACCAATGCTATTCAATTCGATACCCTACAAGCAGCATATTAATGTCAAATGGTAGGGGGGTCAATTAGTTTAACCCAAATTTATACACTTAAGTGCAATTACAAATTTTGAACAGTTAAAAGAACTGAAGAATGATAGGAAAGGGAATACAGTCGTGGTCGATTACAGAGGTACTATCTCAGCATTCACCTGAAAATATTGTGGAAACCACGAAAACCACTATTGGGATAGCCGACCAGTGATTTGAACCCTTGTCTCCCGAATGCAAGGCAGACATTCTGCCACTAAGCCACTTTGCTCGGTATATGTACGTTTTTGCCAATTTGTAAAAAATAAAAGTTGTGTTTTTTAAGTACGGTATAAAATATTACTAGTAAAGGCAACGACCTCAGGAATTAGTTTTTTTAACGATCGGAAATAGTCCAACGTCAAAAATAGTGAAATACATGTAGGGTACTTGAACCAACCTATCGTAATTATGATATTTGTCACATAATGGAACATCCTCATAATAATATAAAATTAGTCCAAAGAGTAAAACCACTACGTTCTTACAAATTTAGCTTCAGGAAACGTTGTCGCTATTTGGTGTTTTGCAGAGTATGCTTATGGTCAAAATTATGTTGCTGTTGAATTAGGCTAATTATTAACCAATGCTTAAATGAATGTTGAACTGCTCTTCTTTGGAAACGAAAAGATTTTTTTCATATCCTGTTTTGAGTGTCTTGATCATATCTGTTGATAATGACGAGTTACATTGTACTGTCTTTGCTTATACTTTAGATCTTTGAGTGTACTTTTTGGTACATGATTACTTTTTTCAAATCCTTAAACTGAATTTGAGTAATATCCTAGATAATGATAATGTCAAAGAATGAATAGCATACAAGCAATTGCCTAAAAATAATGACCAATTTGGTAACACTACAGTGTAGCTTTTTTGTTTCAATTAAGTTTTACTGAAGTAGATTCAAAGTTTCAACCATTTTCCTATTATTTATAATCCATAAATGTATGCTGTGTAGAAAGAATTTGCTTTTTAATATGTTTAATTTGTATTTTTATTTTAAATTAGAATTTTTTTTGTTTGTACAACAAGTACAAAGTAATAATTTCATGGCAGTGCCACATTTGATGGTTTTTGTGAACTTCGATTCTGATTAGTATTGGAATGTGGGGTGTTTCAAGGTAGGCCTATAGTTATATGGTGTTTTGTCCCTTTATCAAGGTTATTTTTCCTTCATTAGTTTGAAAGTTATTTAACTATTATGTTGCAAAAGCGGATAAGAAAGCTGGCAATGTTTTTTTCAAAATTGTTTTTATTTCTAGTATGAGTTTTGTGCCTGAAATTAAGAACGAGCCAAGCAGCTGTGATGAGCCCGAATTTGTTACCACCATAGTCAATAGTTCAAGTTTAAAAAGAAGACGAACAGAAGACTACAATGAAATTCAAATGAATTGTCCCAAAAAGATTAGCAGTTTTGTTGTTTCGGAGCACCGTAATTACATGCCAGGTGATTTATTTATTCAATGTACATTTTTGAGCTTCATAAAAATTGAACAAAATTAATTGACTAGTTAGACTTAAACAATTCTTACGAAGCTCTGTGAAATAAGGTATTTGAAGTGAATATATATATAGGTGGAGGGTGCAATTGGAATCTCGGTATTTTTACCATGGCCTCATTTATAAATGGCCCTATTGCCTATTTTTTTTAAAGACAATCAAAAATGGGTTTAACCAATTTGCTGAAATACATGCACAATGTACACCTGGGCAACGCTGGGTAGTACTGCTTGTACGACTATATAGTAATTTAAGTCTTTATTTTACTCATGAATGAAAGGTTTATAATTATACTTATAAAATCATTGCAGGACACTCATTCTTGCATATACATCACAGTCCTTATGTATACCAAACAGAAGATTGGAAGCCAAAAGGATGTACGATGTATTTGCCCTTAGCAGTACATGTTATGGTCAATATGAAAAACATTGAGCAAATAACCTTTGAAAATGACCAATTCTTTCTTGCGGATGACAAGGGCAATTATGTTGGGGCAAAGCCAGGCAAGTTTTAAAGGAATCCTATTTTAGTTACATGTAATGTCATTGAAGAAAACTTTTTAGATATTCACATTATCTTTGCGCTGTTTTTTTAAGGTAATGCAATTCACCTTTGGCGATTTGATTTATCATCACGGAAGCTTTTTATATCCAGGTCCATCCTCTTTCTAAAGCAACAGGCAAGTGATTTAATTTATTTTGCATTATAATGCGGTAGAATTTTGTTTAAATTATTGTAATAAAACAAGCTATATAATTCTTCAATGGATGTTAAGCACATTATGCATATTATTATAATAAAAGGGGCTTATGAAAATTGGCCAAGCTTACCAAAATCGTTATGTATTCATTATATTGATTTGATTAATAAGTTGTTTTTTTCTTAAATTTTTGCCAAATTCATGTGCTGACCTGCTTAATCAGATTTTATATCTTGTATTATTTGATAGATCTAACGTTCATGAACTGATCTAGAATTCACTGTCATTGTAGGAATTCAGTGATATCCGTGCTCAGCTAGAAATGATGTGACGCTGGGGAAGTTGAGGTGTTCACATGCAGATTCGTTTGTTGTTTTAGACAGGAAAGTACTTTTAAGTATTATTGTGCCAAATCATGAAGAAGATCATTACTCTGGTCATTTAGAGCTGCGGTTTTTATTAATTTTAACTGATGATCCTAGTTTCTTTAGCTTCCATTACCAACAGTTTATTGCATTATTATTTTTTTGAATACATACTCTGCTCAAATCACGCTCATACTTTAACAGCGACACAACTCAAAAAATTGCAATTTACAGAAAAAGCAATTTTGTAAATAGTTTTCTCATCGGGCACCATTGCTTAAGAAGTGACAAATTTACCAATCCTGCAAAATATGGGGTTCCACGATGGCTATTTTTTCCCCTAAAATATACAGGGCATTTTGCTTGATGTAATCCCACCTTAAACCTGAAATTGAAAATTTTTGAATTGAGTCACTGTCGAAGTACATGTGTGAATCATCTAATGCATCTTGATTTCAAAGCCGTTTCACCAACACTGGCTCATTTTAAATAATTTATAATAGTGTTGTATTCTTCCAGTTATAGCCTCCAATTCACCAATTACCACAAACTTTCCTGCGAAAATAAGTACACAAAGCTACAATCATTTCAAGGCCTCGTTTAACAATATTACCGATTAATTTTGATCATAAGATAATTTAGTTGAAAAGTCGATTTTTCATTAATAAGAAGTTGCAAAATTTATGATTAACTTTTAAGCAGTCCCCAACAGACAACCCAGTAGCTGATTTAGGCTATACATTCCAACAGGATTTCCAATAGCGATACATGCATTCCTTTTCTGCTTGTTACACACTAATTGCAAAATTATATACTTAGCACTCTTCTCAAACAATTTGGATGGCCACTGAATTAATGAAAAATTGTCATTTTGGTCCTTAAGAAAGACATTTTGATGCAGAAATGTTATGCTTCCTCTGAGGACTCAATTATCTGGAGAAGGTTAGCTGGGATCCTTCCACATGTATACAAAAACCTGACCAAAAAAGAAAAGAAAACTTCCTCTACTTCCGTTTTTACTTTTCTACATCCTACATGTTTTATTTTGAGGATCCTAAACATCCTAGAAAAGGAAACATCTGAAATGTCTAATGTAATTGTCTGACCCACATATCACCATTTAAAAAGATTCACAATGTTGAAAAGGGAAGTACAGTAGAGTACTGACAACCAACAAATCCATCTTTGACTTTCATTAATTTTGTTTTTGTAATCTGAGTATACGAATAATGGAAGCTAAGGTGTGGCAATAATTGCAAATTGTCACAATTAAGACTGAACCAGAATCATGCCTGCCATGCAAAAAATTACTCATACATTTTTGCTCCAAATACATGTACTTATTGTAATTGATAAATTTATTTCCCCCAGTGTACAACTGGTCATCCACCAGCGTTTCAGCTTTAGTTTTCATTATTTCAAATGTCTCGGTTATTTTAAAAAATATTAAGAAATTTGAAAAAAAAACTAATACAATCGACAATGCAAGGATGTCATGCATGCTTTACATTTTTTTATAAATGGGGCGTTTGGAAATAATAAACCAAAGCTGAAACCCTGGTGGATGACCAACTCTACATTAAGGAAAATAAATTTTATTAATTATAATAAATATTTGAAGCAAAAATGTATGAGTGCTTTTTTGCATTTCCTGCAGAATTTTAAATGGCGTTTATTTGACTTAAATACTCAGTTGTTATCGTAATTAAGTACATGTGTTAAATGTGATTGCATCATCATGTATTTCGATTTATACAAAAATATGTTGTAGTTCATAAATTAAATTTTTATAAGCTTATTGGAAGATAAATGCACGATAGCCAATAAGTTCAATAAATCATGTTAGAAAAAAAAAGTAAAAATCATTTCTCAAATAAATTAAGTGTTCGTGTTTAGAACCAAATTACAAAAATATGTACAGGAGAATATAAGTCGATATAGGTTCCCACTCATCTATAAAATTGGATTATCAGTTTGATTTTCAAAACGTTGGCTATAGCCCAGAGAGAAATTGTACTTGTTAAGAAACCAATTAACGTAAATTACTTTCTTTTATCCAATACTTGTATTGGAAAAATGAGGTTTGGAATGTCAGGCAATACCTGTGAAAATGAATATTATATTTAAATTTTGAAGCAGAATGGTGACTTGAAGAAAAACGAAAAAAATAAGGCTTATTAGTCTTAGGAGCTCAATCAATTCATAAACCATTGGTACTTGTAAGCCAAGTTAGCAAACAGAGTAACAGAATTAACAACAACCCATGATTATATCGAATGCTGGTAAATGTTATATAAAAACCGTGACCCTATATCTATGTATTCAGAGCAATACTAGAATGTAAATAGGCTGTTTCTCCTCCATCTACCGGTACGTTTACCAAGTTCTGGGGCACATAATCATGGTCAGAAACAGTGGGCGATTCAGTAGCACTAACAGGACTGGGCTGAATTGGTGGTGACATCACATACAGGTGAACAACCTGGGAGCCATCTTCGGCAGGTTTTTCCGCCAAAAGATACAAGTCACTGGATGAGCTGGCTAAAAGATTGGTAGTGGGATTTACCAGTGGTGAGTAACCATGCTTAACTTTGGTTGGGCTTGCAGTTTGGTTTACCGAGCCTCTTTCCTTCGTTTCTTTCTTAGGTTCCGAATTATCTATGGTATAAACAGATTTCATTTTTGGTTGTCTGCCAGACCGAGTTTGTTTCAGAACACCTTCCAAAATGTTGTATTCTTCAAAGTTTTCCACATCTTGTGGATCGTCCTTATCGTTCTCTGCTGTGCCATCATCAATCGGATATTTATTGCATATTGTTTCTACTAAGTCGATTTCCCGCGCTTCGATATTGGCAAGGTTATGGAGAAAGTCAGCACTTGATGGAGTTTCAGGCTGCAAAATGGTGCATTCGTCAATTGGGATTTTTTCTTGGCTCTCCTGGGCACTGAAAGGGTGACAGGTCTCTGCACCAAGGTCGATTGATGTGCTTTCGTCTCCAGAGACGTCCTGTGAGGCAATGACCGCAATTGTCTTTGCATTATCTGTCAATCCTAAAGCACCGATGTCATCATCAGGTTTAAGTTTTTTAGCACGTTTCTTTGGTTCTTTATTAAGTATTGTAAAGAGTGCCTTTTTCTTTGGCTGCCTTCCACAACGAGTTTGCTTTAAAACTCCTTCTAACACTTGTGCATCATTGGAAGCTTCTTTATCAAAAATGCCTTCTTCCATATTACGGGTAGATTCAGTTGTGCTTTCAACTGACAGATCATCAGCATCTTCCTTATCACGTGGAGCGTCTAGCTGCTTTATGTAATCGCCCGTATCCTCGACTTCGGGTTCATACACGAGATTAGCTTCATCATAGTCCGAGTCGTCCTCTTCTTGCAATAAGCGCTCTGGATAAGAATGTTTATTAATATCGTTATCGTTTTGCATTTATCGAATAATGCAGACAATCCAGACTTACTTTTTCCACGTGATTTTTTCTGCTTTCCTTGCTCCTTGTTGCAGTCCTTTTGCCCGTTATTTTCCGATTTACTTTTCCTTCCTTTACCAGAGCCTCGCTTACCTCGGCTTTTCGTGGCGTCTTCCACCGATTTTTCCTCTTGGTTTTCTAATTCATCATCACTCTCGTCAAATATAGATAAGTCATACTGCTGACGATCGCCTATAAATGAAAATGTTGAGTTGAAATTAACGTTACTTTCTACAATTCTGTTGGTTTGGTAATAATGGAAAAACATTTTAAGTCTGTACAATACTCTCTGTAGTGAATACAAGGAAGGCCTTTGTCTTAACTAATGAACGTGTTGAAAATGAAAACAGTTATCTGAGAGTTTTAAATCTGTGCATCTTTATGCTCTATTTGCGCAAATTTTCTCCTCTTATCATAAAACTGTCATTCTGAAATATACCTGACAGAGAAATTATATTTTATGAAAAACCAAATTCTTGAAGTTTACTTACGCATTGCCTTATCAACTAATTCCCTATTTAATCTCTCCTCTCTTTTGAATTTCAACTAAAAAAAGTAATTAATACTTTTCGGTCAACCTTTACAGAATCATTTTCAATGCTACTCATTTTCACTTATCAGAAAGTATGAGCTTACCTTTAGTTCTTTTCTCTCTCGCTTTGGAAATAATTGAGCCATTATTGAAAAATCGGTGCCAACTGTGCTTAGCGCCAAATAAAATTTAGCAGTTTCTCTATCCGACCAAGACTTGCTTATCCTTTTATTTCTAAAACTGGTGTAGGTGACGTTGTTCTGTCGGCCGTAAACAACTGGAGACGAACTGATGTCTATCTTCGAAGCAGTCGTTTCAATCACCAAACTAAAGACAAAGGAGATGAAGTATCTTTAGTTATTTTATTTTATTTTTTTCTGGTTAGAAGAGATTTAATATTTAACCTTTGTTCCTCCAAAATTATGTTTCCATCTGGTCCTATTTTTACTTGAGGCATTGGCATGCTCTCCTCTGTGTTTTCGGCCTCTTTCTCCTTCGCACCTTCTTTTGCAACTTCCCCAACAAATTCTGGGTCATCCACTGCTTCTTCTGCAAGCCTATAATGTCATAATTATGCGTTTCAGAGCGAATATGAATGGCTTTTAACAGTCACTTAAGGGCCGTTCATAATGACGTCATTGAATTTTCAAGATTTTCAAAAATATCTTTCCCCCATCTGGTTTTTATTAACCTCTGTTCTAGATATCGGGCCTAATTTGGAAAAAGCTTTCACAATCAACAAAATGCTAAATAATAATTTAAATTCAATCTAAAGCATTGAATCGATACTTTATTACAACCAGTCAGCAGTAAATTATAGAATATTATTTTTTTCGGTTTTGATTAACTTTCACCAAATTTTCTACCAGTTCTTTAATTCAGAAATTCCAACTGACTATCCAGACGTCCTTTTCCAATTTGGCAATCGCTGGCTTTTTTGTCACCTTTCGGCATTTTCTGTCTGTATTGTAGTTGCTTCTTTGTCTGTTAAAGGTGCGCAATGCTCTTCATCATCATATGTCATCGGATTGGATTCAGGGTTCCAATAAATAAGGTCAAACATTGTCATCTTTGCTCTATCTGGTGGAACTTGGCCTTTCCTTTGTCGGACTTTCACAACCTTTTTTTACAACATTCACAACATTTTTTACCGAATTCACTTATACATTTTATGAAATGTGAAAATTATTTTAGGATGCTGTACAAACCTCGTCTTTTTCTCTGTTCTCATTGCCTGCACGAGCAGAGGGTTTTCTCACTTTTTTAATATTGTTATTAGGTACTGTGATGGCTATTTGTTGCGCTTTATCAATATTTTGAGATTTTTTTGGTACTGCCCCCACGGTGCAAACATCAACAATAACTGGGCTAGTTGACGCCAAATCTGATGTTTCAGCACTTTGAGATTTATTATTTTCCACTAATGCAGATGGCTGCAGTTTTGGTGAAGGTTCCTTTGCAAGATGAACTGGCTTCCTGTGTAAACAACACATGAAATGGTATTAGACTGTATTTTTGATGGTGTGAACGATCCCTACAACCGTATAGGTCATTCAGAACGACCGTAAAGCATTTTTCAAATAAAATTCATACAAATGTAGGTCTATATTATAGATCGATTAGTTTTGTAGTGTACTTCATGATATAAGAACCCCATGGTAACTATCATCTATAGCGACCA
The DNA here is from genome assembly GCA_034700785.1 of Rossiulus vilnensis. Taxonomy (NCBI): domain Eukaryota; kingdom Metazoa; phylum Arthropoda; class Diplopoda; order Julida; family Julidae; genus Rossiulus; species Rossiulus vilnensis. Next base: position 11,257 of record JAQIXS010005346.1, read on the forward strand.
TTATGAGTTATAATGCTTAAAATGTAGCTCTTACGAAATTTCTGAATCCACCACCCTTCTAACAGGTGGTGGGCTTTTAATTTCTTTATGTGGCTCAGCTGTTGCTGGTACAACCGCAGGCTTTGGGGTTGTCGCTACTACTGCGCTTGTGGTTCCTGCGGATCGTCTGGCACCTCCCATAATATTTGGTTTTGCTTTCGGGAGCCGAACTCGGGGTCGCAATCCTGCTGCAACCGGTGACGAAGACATTTCTATGGAAAATAGCATGAAATGGCATGACATATGGTGTAATTATTCACGAGAAACCAGGAATTATGAGAAATCTCTTGTACCAATTAATCTGAACAAACTAGAGCACGTAATTCAATTGATTTAAGAAAATATGTATAAAATATAATTGTCCACGTCTACATCGAGGCATATAAACAGACACACACAGCGACCATGAATGTGTGACAAGGAGCCTATACCAAAAAGCTAATAACTGACCACACTTAGTAAAACAACGAAGCAATGATGTTGGGAACTTGGGAAATAGGAACTTGCCCACCTTTGACAATCCGCTGTCTTGGGTCAATTGTTTTGGGGCAGTCTTGACTCATGAGACGTTCAGTCAGTTATCATCAATCAGCAGTTCATGAGTCAGATCACTTCAGTTGTGTTGGCTGGACTGAAGAATGGACGAAGAATGCCATTTGAGCTGCCAACATTTGCCGTGTAGGTATTTGAAAAGCCTATGTAGTATGGTTAGGGGCCATCCACAAAGAACGCCTGGTATTTTATTGATTTACTAACCCCCACTCCCCCCTGATCCCCGTCAGCCTTTGTCCGGTTTTATTAACCCCTCTCATGTCCAGTACATGTATGAATTTCCTAAAAAGTAACGAAATCAGACAGCCCATATTCAGCTATATTTTGAACTGCAGGGAACAAGGACCAACAAGGGTCCACTCATCCACAACGGCACAAAGCCCCCTAGTCATTCGCCTAGCCACGGGGCAGAGACCCACAGAGACAGGCCCCGAATGAAGACCTATGATGAGGGATTGAAGGGGCGAAAAGAACAGAAAAGATGGAACCAGAGGACCTGGCCCGGCCCTCTCCATCAACGGTCCGCAGCTTTTACATAGAACCTTATAACATAGCCTACAGTTCGCTAGGACAGGCGAACTAATGTTGTTTTAATCTCATTTTGAAGTTTATCCAAATAAACGTCGTTCCCTGTTACCCTGTTTCCACGGTCCGACGGATCCTTCTACCTGCACCCTTACCCTCGACTCTTCGAGGATCAGGTCAACCCCCAGCGGACGCCGGCACCCAACATGCGTTCCCAGCAGCCGACGCCACTGGTGTTGTACCTGCCATCATGTCCCGTCCAGACCTGGCCACCGGTTGGCCAGGCCTCCTCCTCCACCACAGCCACGGCAAGGACCACCGTGAGCACACCCAGATGGGAATGTCAAGCGCACCGCAGCACCTAATGGCGTCTTTGTAGGCAAATACTTACACCAGTTAGCATGGCCCAGCACTCTCGCTCGGCTGTATCCACAGCCGGAGTTGTGTATGG
>JAQIXS010005347.1:0-12817 GCA_034700785.1 Rossiulus vilnensis
TTGCTTATTGTAAATGAAACGCAGGCAGGGAAGAAAACGACTCTCGGAGAGGCTTGGTTGAAACCACAATGATACTATTCAGGATTTATTATGATCCAGTTCGCACGTCATATTAGACGAAAGCAAAAATCGATATGAAAAATTTCAGCCGGTTGCCGAAAGCGGCCGCTAGATGGCGCCACCGGTAGGGCGCAGGTTAACTCGCCAGTCCCACTTGGCAACCCCCTTGCATAATATTACGGCATAATAAATAATAACAACGGTAATAAACCTAACGATTACGCGAGAATGTAACGAGTCAAGAACGCGCTCGTGGTCGATTTATCCAGGGGAAAATTAACACACACAGAAAAAAACAACCCTTTTTTTTCTATAAATATCATTTCGGATAACCAGTCAAGGACGTTTGGGTCCGCTATCTCATTGATCCGCCTTTTTGTTTTGGAAAACAAATTAATTTAATCCCGTATAATCTTGTGAATATGGCAGCATCTCAGGCGCAGTTGTGCTCCCCCGCAATTGCAGGGTGCCAAACCATGAGATGATAAGCGCCAGACTCCCAAAATCGGTATTTTCAGCTCAAAACATCGTAAGTGCCATTGTCTACCTGCTACAGTAATGAGGATGCAATTGGGACACCCCTAGGCCCTCTAATGGAGTTATAATTGTCTTTGCCTCCCATAGAACGTAATGCTAATGTGAAACACCAGTATGTAGTTGTCAATACCTGACTATTTCTTGATTGGATGGAAAGTTCATAGAACCATTTGAAGACTAACATCTGCAGATATCCAAAGGGAAAATAACAAACATCACTTGAGCAAGCAGGGATCATTCGCGCGGACTTGACTGCAAACCTTGGAATGGTGGGCACCAACCTTGGTATGTAGGCAGGCGGTCAACGTACAGAAAATAATTAACATTAGCACTGTAAGCTTTTTCAAGGGAAAATAAATCGGCCAATATACACGTAGGTAGGTGGTCTATAGCAAGGTGGTCAATCTGACAGGTTTTACTGTACCTTAATTTCTTTAAGGACTTTTAAATTCACAAAATTCGGATAGTTTGAATCACTTAGTGGAGGCGGCCATGTTACTTCGAAATTGAACGTCACGTTCCGCGGTTGCCACGGGTTACGCGCGCGCGCCGCCACGTGACCGCCACGAGCGCATCACGTGCCGAAATAAGAACGCGCGTTCCATCAAAATGGCGGTTGAATTAGGCTTAAGTTAATTCATTATTACGTCAATTAAAAAAATAGGAAAAAACACAAAATTTTCGTCATTTTTAAGTACGGTGTATTCATTTCGATTGCGACGAATGAACGTCGCTAACCGGGTGTTGCCGAGTGAAGAAGCCAGGGCCGCACGGCGAGCATAACAAGGCGAGTAAATTCTAAAATATGAATGTTGAGCAACAAGCTGTTATTAAGTAAAGGGAACTCCGAATATCTTTTTTTTTCGCCCTCTCTTTCTCTCTCTCCTTATACTTCTTTCTCAAACTGCATTTGAAATAACAAGGAGAAAAACGAGCGAAGACATCGATTCCCCCTCCTCGGTCTGCGATGCAGTAATTCACGCTCGACTGAAAAAGAAACGCCGTGGATTCGCATGCAGCGAAACGCAATTTCGGAAAAAAAAGAAGAAAAAAAAACACCCAAATTTTCGTGAAATTTTATACGTACGGTACTTGTAAATGCTAAAACCACCGGCGAACGGGAATAATAATTCTTAATTTATGAGCATCAACGCCACTTAAGCCGCGTTTCCATCCAGAGAGGCCATGCAGCAGGCCTCGTTATCAACAGACTGCAAATAAGACGCAATTACAGGACGTGTTAAATAAGCTTAGATTCCTCAGATAAAACTGAAAATCTTTTAGGAGATAGAGGAAGGAAAACAAATTGCTGACGATATTAACTGATGAGAAAACACGAATAAAAACAATTTGGGAGTGGAGAAACGTGCTCGTAACGCTAATTTTACGAAAATGAAATGTCCCACATTTTGCGTTTGAACATGATACACGTTTTCGCATTAGGAAACATGTTTCGATACGTTTATCGATAGAAGTGTTTCTTACATAATGCATATTAACAGCTTTGACATTTTTGAAGAATTAAAAAAAACTTAAGTGAACACGTTAACGACTAGGCTGTTTGATAATGTTTGCATCTGAGATTACGGTCATTGATTATTATATACATTTCTGATTCATAATGTGAATGGAAGAGATTATTTTCATGACGATTTATGTAAAGAAACAGTCTGAAAGTTTTTAATGACGTCTATAAATAACCATATCAGTATATTTCTAAACTGATATCACTATATATAATTATATATGGATACATACATACTAGTTTTTGGGACTTCTGATATCAGTATGCTAATATCAACATGATAATCGATTTGCCTAGATTTTGTACTAATATCACCACATATAAGTACATTCATACTGATATATACTTTCCACATGGGAAGCGTGTTAAAGGCGCTATTTCGGGTGAATTGTCATTATTTTCATTCAAATCAACATGATGGTGATACTTAGATCTACACGCACATTGCATTGCATTAAACTTCAAGCAAAGAAACTGGTCCACCTGCAAGTACTAAAAATGTATATTTTGTTCAGCAAGTAGAGATCCAATTTAAATTCGGAATAGCTCGTTTTGTACACAATTTATTGCTCTTTAAAACGCCATTAAACAATCTGCATTTTTTTGGACGTTTGCACGTCTTTACCCACGTCACAATAAAAGCGTTTCTGCAGGGAATTCTACGTTTTGAGTTTTATGAATTGCAATGATAACGTTTTGCATAATTTGGTCGAAGCCCGATACATTCACGGCACAATTGGTGTGAATTTATGGCATTGCATTTTCAGGCTAACACCCTACGAAATTCAAGAGGAATTTCATTCGATTTAGGAGCATTTGAAAGTGCTTTAAATTGCTCACAAAACGAGCCATTCCGATTTTAAATTGGATATCTAATCGCTGATACTAAAATGCATTTATTTTTCATTACCTTCAAGTGGGCCAGTTTCCTCGCTCGAAAGTGTATATATATTGGTAAACTTTCAAAATTTCATTGTTTTCGTAATCGAATGACAGCCCCTGCCAGTTGTTGCAAATGACACGCGTTTACCATCAGGGTTGAAAATGTATGCGTTTTCGTCGATAAGCCACACCGAAATGCACTTTCGGTCGTAACCTCCCGCAACTGCGTTCACCTGTTTTTATTATCCAGGTATAATTGGGAGTTATAAAACGGAACCATTTCGGGCACAATGAGTTTGATGCTCATATCACTAACGGCGGCAATATAGCGTGAAAAAAAATCTAAAAATAGGTCCGTGTGCCGTTAACCCTTTCACACGGTGAACTCGAATACAAATTTACCCCTCCTCCCATTCAAAAAAAATTTAAAAAACAACTAGGAAAACAATCCAGTCTCTCCTAAAGGAGGCAGTTGCTCATCATTCACGACAGGTGGCGCCACGCACGCCACAGGAATTGTGGGAAGGGGTTAATAAGTCAAATTCATGAATAACATTATGGTGATATCTATACATGTAGCGAGGTTTTTCAGACTACTGACATCAGTATGCTTAGTGAAATCCATAATTACATTATGGTGATATTGCTACACATAGTGGGATTTTTTTTAGAATACTGAAATCAGTATGCTTAGTACGTGAAATCCATGATAACATTAAGGTGATATCACTACATAGGGTTTTTTGGGCTACTGACATCAGCATGCTAAGTGAAATCTCTATGATGACATTATAGTGATATCACTATATTATGTGCCATAGTTTTTTTGGACCACTGATATCAGTATGCCTAGTGATATCACTAATTGCGCATTGTTTGGTTCGCAAAGATGGTGGAATAGATTGGTTGATGGGGGGAGGGGGGTTATAAGGAGAAGGAAAAAAACCCCAATGGTATAGAGCATAATGTGCTAACAAAATCGTTCATCAACTCAAAATTTGATTTGAACATGCTCAACTTACTTTATTAATGTTTGAGCTCACCAAGATCAATATTTATCAGCTAATCATCGCAGCATCGATCGAGTTACTTTGTGTACACACGTTTTTTTTGGCCATCATACTATTAGATCTGTCAAGCGGACGGTGCTGCCATCCGACGTCGTATCGATGGCCCTTAAGTTCCGTTGGGAACACCCTGTAATGTCGACCCAAAAGGATTGCCACATGTTTATATAATGTCGAAATGTCCTCTTTATTAAAAAAAACCCACGTCCATTGGGTTATCTGTTATGTTTTATAATTTGCAAATGTCCTCTTTTAGCTTATTTTAAAAAAATCAGAGGTTGCATAACTTTTTATGTGAAGTTAATATTTTTTTAAATATAAATAAAAGAGCATTCTCAAATTATAAAAATACCATAGACCTAATGGACGATCAATTCTAAACTTCCTTTTAAAACTTCCTTACAAATCCGCCTTGATTCTACAAAACTTCTTTGAATTCCTTAAAAAAACCTTCATTGAATTCTACAATTGACTTCTAAAAACAAACAAACAAACAATCCAGCGGAATTACCACTTGTAAGAACACCCACAAGGAATTCCAAAGTTTATACAGCTACAATAAACTTTCACTAAATTGAAAAGAGTATCAAATAAATAAGAATTCCTGGTATATTTTGCAAACTTCTTTGAAATGCACAATTATCTTTTAAAACATGCCAGTAACTCAGAGCTACAATTAACTTTCTTGAATTGTTGGAAAATTGTCCAATACGCAGACCGTGAAACTCCCAAGCATTCCTAAGCTTTCTATAAATTCCTCAAAATTCTTCCTCGAGTTCCCCTGACGAGAAGAAAAATCTCAAATTTAATGACTTAAAAGTAATTAAAAGCTCGCTAATTAAACAAACTAAAACAGGATTACAGTGACGCCCTATTAGTCCTTCTGACAGGAAACGTCCCTGATCTTTTCCATTTCAATTATCATTTTTTAATTTTTCAATTGTTTTTCTTTTTTTTTTGCGTCTCGGCTCGTGATTTTCGGTGGTGGTCATTTCAATCCTTTCACAAATAACTGTTGTTGTTGTTGTTTGGTAGACACAATCGTTTCGAAAGCATTAATTGTTGATGTTGTTGTTTCGAACCGCATAAACAAAACGTCGAAGACAATGGATTCGTACGCAGGATGCAAGCTGGTGGGTGACCGACGAAAACAAAAGACACAAAACTACCGATAGCCGAAATAAAAAAACGACAATAGAAAAAAAAACTGGACAGACACTATAGGGGTCAAGGGGCCACGCGTGCGGCCCAGGCACGCGTTGCTCGGGTCGACACCTGCCGAATTTTTCGACGAATTTGTTAAGGGGTTTTCCCTTCCCTTAAAAGAGCCCCCTAGAAAACCGTAGACTGGAATGGGATGAGGAGGGCATAGTTTTATCTGTTTTTAGGTCTGTGGGGGTGTAACAGCAGACTTTTTTTTTTTTTTCGGTGCTGCTGGATCCCATTTCCCCTTATCCCGTGTGTCCGTCATTCCCCCCTTAACCACCTTCCCCTAATTTTAGGCGGACTGTTTCCTCTCAGCAACCGATCACTAAATCTTCATTGTGTACATTTTGCACCTGCTTGTCTTCGCCGAAAAATTTGCTCGAAAAATGACCTCCTCCGTCTTAAAATACGAGAAACTACAAAAAAAACTAAGACAATCCTGGTGCATTATGGGGATCAGCGAAACATAAGCTAGGGGCATATCTAGCGCCATCTGGCGGAACGATTTAGCAGCGTAATCTCTGTGTTTGACACAATTGCTTAACCCAGATTTAACAGCGTTATCATTTAATGCTAATTATAATGTCTAGTCTGAACACGAATTTCAAAAATATACTTTCATGAGCAACCGCAGCGCCATCTAGCATTTCTTATAACTAGGGGTTAAGTCTTAAAAACTTCAACTTTTAACGTTCTTTCATGTTTACTAGTAAAAAGTAGTTGAAAGCCTTAATGAGATTTCGTGATGACAAAAAAATAGTTAACAGCCTAAAAAAACTGTTAATAGTTTCATCTTTACAATGAAAATATAGTTGAAAGCTTTAAAAACAGAAGTTTACTTAATGTTTACTAATAAAAATAATTTTAAAAAAAACAATGGCGCTCGTCCACAGCGCCACCTAGTGCGCGCAGCCTAAAACCTTTCAAACAAATCGAAGACGTTGGCCTCTCAGCGCCATCTGTATCCAAAACCAAGACCACCAAGATGGCGTCGTAATTAACGTTAATTTAAGTAAAAATGAAAGCAGTTGACAGACCTTTAATCGTGACTCCATGGTTCACTGTGCCAAGGGTCGTCCATTCAGGAGGGTTCTTAGGGGCAGGGCACCTCCGCCATAATCAAATCGATCGTCCATCCTACACTGACCACTGTCCACGCATGTCCGAATTCCCACCGCTTGGGATAACGCGACTTTCGACGCACACTGTAAGAGACAATTCCGCGGCAGCCACTTCCTGTTAACGAAAAAGAAAGCCGGTTAATGAACGTCTCTGGTTAATCGCCAATTAAGTAATCACTCAAACGTTGAAATTCGGTAGAAATACTATTTGAGATTGATCGATTTTGCTTTGAGTTGCGTGTGCATTGTTACGTTTCCTCCTACTTTTTTTTCGAGAAAAAAAAAAACAGAAAAAAACGATATTCGGTGAAATTCCACTTACACGGTTTTCTCCATTATTATTTTACCCCTTGAATTTGTTCGCAGTGCGTCATTGTTAGGGGTGGGTTTAACGTTTGTCATAAGGGGTTGCTCCATTGCTAGGAGAACCAAAGACAATGGGGGCGAGAGAGGAAGCCCTCGTTTCCTCTAATTATCTAATTGGAATTCGTCATTAACGGAGGACGTCGCTTAGCCAAGAACTTAAAACTCACATTTTGAGCAAATCGGAGATTAAAACCGTTCGGCTGGGGGAATAAAACTGATTTGGAAAGCGTCCTTTAGGGGAGATTTTGTGCAAGGTGGTCCAGAAATAGACACGCACCCTGTACCACCCTGCATTTGTAAACTGACAATTATGCCAAAAAAAAAACTGTACTCGGAGATATAAAAGCCTAATTTAAACTGAACAAATGCATTGCGATAATTCAGTTTAATTAGTTGAATTTAGAGAGATAACTGTCAATTAGAAGACGGGTTATGAAATTAAGCTTTTACGTTTTTTGATCATTTAATAGAGGAATGTATACCGGACATCAAGAGACTGCCTGGATCAATATTTATTAATAGAAAATTGTAAGTGATAAATATTATAATTATATATATATTATAAATGTTACGACAGTAAAAAATATAAGTTTAACTGAAAAAATAATAATTTAATCCAAAAAAAACTTAAAAACAAAGTAAAAAATTAACAAAAAAAATAGTAAGAAGTAATTAATAAGTATTATTTTCGTCGGTGATATTGTCAATAATGAATTATTTCTAGTGCAAGTGGAAATTTAACATTTCGACATGTTTTTTAATCACTGGCATATAAAACAGTTATCAGAAATATACTTACATTTTTTAAAAAAACGATAAAGAAACTAAATGTGAAATGCTATTTTAATTACTGAATAATTCTTTTAAATTATTTGAACATCACTAACCACACTAATATTAGTAGTCCCCAAAAACAAGTATAATACTGATATCACAACACATACTAATATCATCAGACAAAAAATCAATATATATATTTGATAACAAGATAGAATCATACAGATTTCAGTGGAGAATCACAAACTGATCTTTCCTCCAAGGTCGAAATATCAATCCACGAATTATTTTCATATCTCGTTGAAACATTCTAATTCGTTACGTTTTATGCATCAGTTTTGGAAGAAAAAAAAATCGATGCGTTATGGAAATTTGAAACAATACGTTGATTTGCGTGTGATTACCTAAATGACCATCTAAATGACCATTTACTCGCCAGTAGCGTATCCCATTTCGCCGAATTGATTTCTCATTAAGGACGATGGCTATCATTGTCCCCCCCCCTTAATGATTTAATTCGGACTGATAAATAATCATGACTAAGGACATACAATTATTTCTGCCCCGGTGTAGGCTACGTGCATTCACCCCCTGTCGTCTTTGGTTGGCTTTAGGGGTCATCTCCATGCCGGCAGAACGTTGCCCCTCGGCCCTCGCCATCTGCTTGTTCAAAATGCAGCTTTCACAATGGACAGCACAATGGCCAAAATCGTTGTAGGCTGGGTCTCAACCCGTGTGTAGTTTTTAGTGTCTTCCTGGCCTGAACCATTTCGTTGTCTGGTGCTGGGTGCACGGCGGACAGTGGACCAGGTCCTGGACCTTTCCCCTCCATTATGACCAAGGGGGTAGCACCCAGCTGACCCTCGAATTTCGATTATTTGTCCGAAATGCCATTCGTGTAAAAAGAGCAAACCTGTCTCAGTGCACGGGGGTCGACTGGAAATTCGTCCACTTGCTAGCTGGACAGCTGCACGAAATGGACATTGGTCAATTTTTCGATGGATATTTGTGGTTTTATCGAGGTACAGCCTCCTTTCATGCATCGCAACGACGGCGTGGCCTGGAGAGCATAATTTTGCCATTTAAAGTCCCCTAAATGTTCCCTGAAAATTACAATACCTATCCGGGTGGAAAAGTTGAATATGGCCATATATAACAGTTATGAATGGCTGCATACTTGGCTATATTAAATTATTAAGAATCTCATTACTGATCACTTTCATCAATCAAATAATTGCCAGTTAATATAAATAAAATTTTAATTTAAACACGAGTTGCTGTGTCGTATTTGTAAAATATGTTGACATTCTGATTATGGTCATAATAATGCAAAATCATATATGGATATGTATGGATTTTAACTTTTAAGAACAATTTTGAATTTTGTCATTTTAAATTCCCTTAAATATACTCTGGAAAGGTTGATATACAATGTATTTTAATTTCTCTATCGCTTTCCGCATTTTAATTAACTCTTTAATCCGAGAAAAATACGTTTTTTGGTTGTCCCCCCCCTGCACTTCAAATCTTTGTCTAAGCCAGGTTAAATTATTATTGGGATTATTATTTTTGTTTTTAAAGAGAAAGGAAGTCTAAGAAAAAAAATATTTGTAAAAAAAAAAGAAACCAGTTATAGCCAGGGAGGAATACAATTAAGTCGTGAAACGAATTTAAAAAAGCCTGCATTAAATTATTATGTTTTCATTTTCCAGCATTTAATGGTTAACGGAAAGGTAACAAATTAATAATCCGTGTTCAGACGGCTGGTTAACTTTGGCGTCGGCCACGGTGACATTGTTTTTAGGTCACTTAGAGATTGACACTTGACAACGCAAATATGACTGGGGTAAAAAAAAAAGAGTTAGGCTTAGTTGAGATCAACAGCATTTTTTGTCATGCTATCAATCCTATTAATCAAAGTGGTTGCTCACTCGATTAGTTTAACTTCACCTTATCGATTTCCACAAAAAAGGAAAAACGTCTAGGAGACCCCAGAGAGGCGACCGGAATATCCGATGGGTGGGTTGCACAGAGCAACGGTTAATTTAATCGGTTAATTTAGTCTTTGATGAGTGAGTCGCAAATAAACACAATCGAAGAAAATTAAAAGCAAACTTTTGATTATTTTAAATGTCCTTTTAAAACGGAATAACAATTTATCGTGCATTTTTTTTTATATATTAAAATGTTAGTTTTCTGCTCGATATATTTTGCATAAAAATATTTGTACTTTTAATTTATATTTCGAAATTATTTTTAATATGGATTTGCCAGTGAAACAGGAAGTAATGTTCTGGCTTTCATGCTATTAGAATATTTCTGGCAAAAAATGTACTGTACTTCATATTTTATTACAAAAAAAATCGTTTTCATGTGTTTGGAACTAAGCTTTATCTTACGTAATTTTTTTTAGAGATAAACTATCTTTTGCATGAAAATATGTTTTTAAATTTCAACTGGGCTTTGTTTTATGTAAAACGTTTTTTAGAACTTAACTAATTTTTTGAATTTAAATATGTTTTACATTTTAAAATTAACTGTTTAATGTAAAACGTGTTTTTCTTGAAACCTAGCTGTTTTTTGCGTTAAAATATTGCATCTACTTGTGTTTTCACGAAAGTTACTTTAAAAAAAACTGCAAGTGTGGATTTACAAGGCGTCCTAAATATAATAAAACTGAATTTCCACTGTTCATGTTAGTGCTCACTTAGTAACGGATTCGATCTGTTTCATTAACACGAATGCAGGGTGTCCATAAATTATTAACGACATTAAACACGTTTACAGTCCTTAAACGGATGCATCGAGGGTCATAGGTTAAATAAGATTGATCATTTATGGACATCCTGTATAAGCATTTTGGATAACCCTTTTATTCTTACAGTATGCTAGTTTATCAATAAAATATTGATAACAATGTGAGGGCCTAGATAACGGCACTATCAAGGTGTATTGATAACGACAGCAGCGAGGAAAATCTTGCATTGGTGTTACATTTCATCGTATTTTATATATAAAAAAAATACATTCGAATTTCTGGAAGCTAAATATTGTGCAGGGAAAAAATCTTGGCATTTGTCGTGTTTTACTATAAATCCAGCTAGAGAAGCTACTTTTGAGAACCGCCACATTTAATCGATTTCTTAGGATTTCTCTGAATTGCTGGAAAACACAAATTGAGGTCGCCGCAATCGAAGTTTTGGAATAAATTTCAAATTTGTCGAAGTAGGAGAAAAATAAATTTCAAATTTGTTGAAATGGAAGAAAAATAAATTTCAAAGTCGTTGAAATGGGAGAAAAATAAATTTCAAATTCGACGAAATTCTTGAAAAATAAATTTCAAATTCGACGAAATTCTTGAAAAATAAATTTCAAATTTGACGAAATGCTTGAAAAATAAATTTCAATTTTGTCGAAATGGGAGAAAAATAAATTTCAAATTTGTCGAAATGGGAGAAAAATAAATTTCAAATTTGTCGAAATGCTTGAAAAATAAATTTCAAATTCGTTGAAATGGGAGAAAAATAAATTTCAAATTCGTTGAAATTCTTGAAAAATAAATTTCAAATTTGACGAAATGCTTGAAAAATAAATTTTAAATTTGACGAAATGCTTGAAAAATAAATTTCAAATTTGTCGAAATGCTTGAAAAATAAATTTCAAATTTATTGAAAAGGGAGAAAAATATTCAATTTTAATTAACAAAAAACACAATTTATAAAACATGAAATACATCGATGCATTACTGTGTTCAATTATTTAAAACGGAAAAACAAATTTTTACACACAATTCTTACGCTATTTTATTGGGAAAAAGAAGCGAAATATTTGCGATGAATTTCGTCTTCGCATGAATTAAAAATAAGAAAAGTATTCTATCCTCAATTCGTTGTTTTCATTGTCATTATTATTTGTTTCGAAATTTGTTTACGTTTCGATGTGACACATAAACGAAATTTCAAGAAGACGCATGACGTACTTATCTCACAATTCTCTTGCTCGAGGTTGGTTAACCCTTAATTTTGAGGACTTATGGATTTATGGATATTTTGACTCCAATTTTCTCCTAGTTTGCATTTTTCCACTCAATTATGCAATTACAAACAAAGGGTTTTCCCCTCCGCCGCCCATTATTTAAAGGTGATGCTCAGACAGTGGGGAATTAATTAAGGGGGAGGGGGAAGTGCATAATTTCTGAAATGCATAATTTCATTCAGAAAAGCATTTTGGTTTTAAAAATTATAAAATGCACACATCGAATCTAACTTTTCTTATTTTGTTTTTGTTTTTTGCATCGAAATTATCCTGAATTATTTCGTAAACAATCTCATTGTTCATCTTTTAATATTTTCACCATTGTCTCAAGTTTTGCTTTTAAATTACGTTTTGTGTTTTTTCCAATATTCCGTGTCTTCCAAAATGTCCTTAAACCTTTTCTTTTTCAGTTTTCCATAAAAATTAAGAAATACGAACAATGTTAATGTGATAAATATGGGTAAAAAGAAAAATGAACTATGATGGAATTAACTGCAAAATAGTTCTGGGCAAATTTGATGAAAAAAAAAATGCAGAACAGATGCAAAATGAAAATAAAAGTGTTGTTTATTTTAGAATTTTCCTCAAAAACATGCTTTTCAGAATCAAATCATCTAGAATTATCCCCAATAAACTTTGTTTTAATTTAATGTTGTTCTTTTTTTTCCATTTCCCCATTTTTAATACATGTATTTTCATTCGATCTTCACATCTCTTATTGCATTATAGCTCTGCTGGTTTTTTCTTCATTACTTGCATAAAAGCAGCTCCATTCATTTCCATATTACAATTGTTCTATTCATGTAATATAATTTCAAATAAAATTGTAGTAACGTTAGTACTGCACCATATCACTGGTGTTTTCTTTAGAAATTAAAAATTTACAACACACATTTTCAAACGTTTGAATTTCGTTGAAGTTGATCTTCGACATCGAGTGGCTGGTGGAAATCTATCTTAAATAACAGGAGTCTCAACTCCTGGCTGAGACTCCTGTTATTTAAGACACATTTTCAAAGCTAGAAAATCAAACTTGATTGTATAAATTAATTTTATGTACTTTTGATTTTGCTGCAGCCATACAAAAACCACATTTCACACTTCAATTAAAAGAACTTAATCTTAATAATATTAAAAAGCTTAAATAAAAACCTAATAAATACCCGTGCATGTAAATTTTTAAATGAAAGTTATGAAACTTAACTTATTTTAAGTGTAAAAATTAGAAGACGTTTTTCGGC
>JAQIXS010005348.1:0-12814 GCA_034700785.1 Rossiulus vilnensis
CAAATTTCGAGGCTAACAAATCTGGCTTTAAGTCTTCTCTTAATCTACGTTCCTCTTTTATCACGTTAATCCATTCCATTGCCACTTAATTAACCCTACCCGTATCTCCTACCGAACAACACACAATAGCAGAATTAATCAAACTGCAATCCTTTCTTAACCTTAATATTATTTTCAGTGAAAAAAAAATTATCGAGCATGCACTGAATTCTGAGATAGCACCATGCAAACGTTTCTTTATACTGTACATGTAAATTATCAAAATATAATACAAATTGCTTCATAATTAATCTGTTAGATGGGCAATTGTGTCACTCTTAAATGTGCAATTAAGTTAATTTTGCAAACAGGTTTCAACCACTTCTGAAATTATAACTTTTCGAGTTATCTTTGCGATTTTCTTAATGCGTAGATCAAATTGACCACCTCGCTGACCACCTGATCATATTGACCGATTTAAGGGTACCTTGAAAAAGCCTAGCCAACGCTGCTAAAGTTAATATTTTTAAAATATACTAACTTCCTGATTATATTGACCGATTTTGTCCGGTCCCTTAAGTGGCCAGTATATCCAGGTTTCATTGCACTATATATATGATGATGGTGGTTAATTTCTTTTCTCTCGATATCCACACAACTAACTCTTGGACGCGTTTGCTTAATTCCCAGACCCAAATCGATGTCGGCGCATCGCACCGTATATTAGTAATTACCACTAAGCTCGGCGAGCTGTATACATTTATACACACACCACGAGTACTATAGATCCTATTTATTACTCCTATATACATCGTATATACCGACTATACGGTACTATATTAATGGCAAAAAGCCTGGGTATCATCATCTGGCTTTGTCGCCGACTTTTCCCTGTATACGACGAAACTGTCGTACAATATACGTGTTATATATATATACAGTGTAATACAGCTACTGTTAAACACCATTCATTTACACGTAGCGCTTCCAGTTGTCAGAAGACAGAAACAATACGAGCGTGGCCCTAATTAGGCCATGCAGGCAGTTAGAAAACGTATTCATTCGGTAAACTAATTTGCATATTCGGATTTCAACACGTATGAATAAAACGCGACTGTCGACTATATTTACACGCATATACGTTATCGAAATTACCGATTAAATAGTTGTAGATTGTCCTATTGTTAATGTTGCGAATGGCTTAATGATTTCATGAAGAAATCTATAAAGTACTTACTGTAAACGTGCGTGCCTTTCTTTGTCTTTGTTGCCCTGCGTTGTCTCGTAAGCGCGAATTAAATAGCACACTGTCCTTCGTCTTTATCTTCACCTATATTTAAGTAAAATGATCGCTAACAGCGAATTAATTAATGTATATTTTACGTGCTTGTTCTGTATTTCACAATTTCTCAATTTTAAAAGACAGTGTAAAATCAATGGATAAATTGACAAAATGTATCAAATGAGGGGCGCTATTTTCAAAATGTAATGTTTAATTACTCTACTTTTGGTCTCGCACTATATACTGCCCATAGAACTTTAATATCCTCTCTACAACTCCTCCATTTCCTTCATGGATCCCACACATGCAGTACAATGTATATGTGCGTGTAAACATGCATATTCTAGGTGGCGCTCTTGACTGTTGTCACCAATATGGCCCCCGATAGTTGCCTTTTCAAAACGTCACTCTGATCTATACGGGACGTGTATATTTATTATTTTCTAGCAACTCTTTTTTTATTTGAGAAGTAGGCTTATTGGGGCATCGTGCGTTCTGAGGGATGGAAGAACTGCTTCCGGTTCAGAAATCGATATTTTATGAAAAGAGATTAAGAGGCCAATGCGTGCGCTGATGAGCCTCGCCGATATTCAACGTATATTTTGGCGCTTCGTACGACGTGCTATGCTTTTTTTTCTTTTCTTAAAAAAGACAGCTCTCTCTCTCACTCTCCTACACACACCCCTTACTATTTTTTTTTCTTTTTCGTTGTTGCCGATGAAAAATTGCAGGAAGTCGATACAAAAGTGGACTCTCGGTCGAGACGAAAGAGGCATTTGAACCACGAATTCACACCTTATTTTTACGCAAAACGCACAACTTAACGTATTTATATTGACTAAAGTATATAACAAAAAAAAAAGATGGACGGCGTGAAAAAAGCAACATTTTCGTTGTTTTCTCTCTTTTTCTCTCTCTATCTTTTTCGCAATGATTTGCATTAATGTGCGATGATGCGTTTCATTGTCCCTTCAAAGGGCATGCGTAAATACGTGTATATGTACGGTTATATGTATGTTGGCTATTCTACATTTCATTTCTCCTTATTGAGTAACGATATGTGGTGTACATATACATGTACATGTACATGTACAAAACTAAGCGGATAGCATCTGGGAGCGGTGAAACAATGCCTGATTGGGGGAACTGAACCCCACCCTGTCACTTATTATCTCTCTTCTCCCTTTGCTTTGTTTTCTTTTTTTATATAATGTCCGCAACATCTGTCAGATCGAGCGTAATGACATATCGTAAAAATGTGAGGATTGAAACCGGACGCCATTAAGAACAGTAATTTACCAAAACTGTATAATTAAGCCAATGGAAAGTCATTTGTTTCAATATGATATTTGGCTAAAATGAAGGAGGTTACATTTTTTAAGGGAAGGATGATTATTCCCATACATGAACACATTTAAGATTCTCGTCGATTCTCGTTATTAGCCTAGAAATTGTTTTAGTGGTATAATTGAAACTGATTCATCGAGTAAAACGCGAAGCGTACCACTTTAAATCTTTAAATTTGGAATGATATAGAAAAGATAGCTATCCCAAAATTGAGCGAGTTTAGAGGTTTTCCAATAGTTCAATTCTTGGGATGTGCATTGAATCGAGATAATATGACGGCCATTCGTAGATTATTTCGAGTTTATAGATTGTTTTAACCTATAATTAACCCCAAATTGAAATCGAAATTTATAGTATTTATGCTTGTGACCTTAAGCACAATCAACTTGTATAAAAAAATTACAAGATCCTCGATCCTGAAGGGCAAAGAAGGGTGGTCATTGATATCTCTTTATGGAAATAAAAATAAAGGTTCACTCGCGTACTTTTCATCTTAATAATCGCGTATTTAGGGGAGGATGGAAAGAAAGAAAGAAAGAAAGAAAGAAATGCCGCCGATGAATTTTGAAATGTTTTCAACAATACGGCAATCAAGCATAGCGTGGATGTTATTGGCTTTTGCCCACCATCGAGGGGCATTTCTCGGCTACATATAACGCTTTAAATTTTGTTTTTTTATAGCGTGAAGAGCTTTAATATGAGGTTATGGCGGTTAGATGACTAAAAAAAAATTGAAAAATAGCACTACATCTTTTCAAAAAATATATTCATGGTAATTACGGTACGTGAGTCACGTGACATTAATAGCATCCTGCAAATTATGGGTACCTTTAATTTAACTAATCGGGGGGCTTTGTCCCCATACCCCATTGCAGGGGGACATTGTCCCCACCGAGAACCCTCCCTCTTCCCCTGCTCTAATTCGACCTAGCCCAGCCTACAGTCCATGGTATGTAACTTGATCAAGAGACGTATACGAGCGCCATCTACCAAGCCCTCAATGCACGTCGATCGCCCATCATCACAGCTAATGTCGTTTTTTTTTTTTTTGCATTTCGTGATGTGTCCAGGCAGCCCTTCATGAAGTGCAGAATTACTCAATGTGCCTACGACTTATACGCAATTTTACCTAATGAAAATGAGCTAACATGTTCCTAGAAATATGCAATGGACTTAACTTCAATGTAAAACGTAGTCTTGTCTATATATATATATATAGACTTCTAAATTTAATGGAATTCAATTTCGTGGACAATTGGTGAGATGTTATTTTTTTTATTTTATCGAGATGACGTAATGGGAATAGGACGCGAACGAGTGGCGTACACTTTTATAGCTCCTGGATACGTAATATACGTAGGCCTGTGTAAATTATATTTCGATTCGTAGGGCCTACCGTATGAAACGAAATACTTTTGTTTCATCTTTTATACGGTTGAACGATTCTGCCGTCATTTTCGACGCAGTTTTCTTTCGTCTCCGGAAGGCGCTTAGGCGCTTTTTAAGCCCCTTAAAGAATAATTGGCATCCCAATAAGCGCTTCTGTATATGAGACCAAAAAAGAAGAAGAAGACACACACACAAAAAGAGAGAGAGAGAGAGAGCCGCGTGTCGTCGAGAGATGCGATGCGACTTTATTTCTGTGTTTTGGTGATAAAAAGTATATAGAGGGAAATATAAAAAAAATCAAAATAAAAAAAAGCGCCGCTCGCATTCGCTCTTTTGCATTTTGCACTCCATCGCGTACGGTATATTCATCCACTCCCCCTTATATACTAGACGTGTGTGTGTGTGTGTGTGTTTGTACTCTGTACGTATATACGTACGTGCATGTATGGCTCACTCGATCGTTCGCTCCTTATATACAAAGAGCGGTGAAAATTTACATTTTGATGGACGATGACCTTATCTGGCGCCTAACTCTGTGTATCGATTGAAATCGCATTGAAATGCGCATGAAGATAGATAGATGTCAGCTAGTGCGGTGAAGATTCGTGTATTCGAGTACATCGCAACTGCCATGGCATGGCAGCGACGTCGACCCAGACTCAGACTCTCTATTCCCATCCATCCACTCAAAAAAAAAAATACGTTTTTAGTACGTGAGGGTACGTCTCTTGTCTCGATTGCGAACAAAAATTAACGACCAATGTACGACGTAGGCCTTAAGATATCTTTTGGTCATCATCGAAAACTGTGCAGGAGGTCTGGCCACCTCTAGCCATTACTGCCGTGTTAATTCCTAGTATATACACGAACATTATACAGTAGATAAAAGTTGATCCAATATAAACGTTATCTTGAGTCTGTTTTAACAATCAGTCTAGTTGTAGATTCTAAATGTGTAATTTGTCGGCTAATTCATTATTGGGAGGAGAGAGGGGATGTCGATGTGTTGTGTTATACTCTTACACTTTCAATCGAAATGCTGATGATTCGATTGGTCGAAACTTAATTTTCGAAAAATACGCAAAATGTATTTGAAAATGAAGAATAAGCTGTTGGTACCTGCAGTGATACCACACAGAAATGTGCAAAAAAAAAAGGTACGCACTCTTAATATTGCTTGACATTTGCGAATGATTTTCACGCATTGTGTCCAGCGTCCTGTCTCGTTTAGTCTCCAGATACTGTGTAGATTAGTATGAAACCAAAAGTAACATGTGATTGCAAATCATTTGGTATTTCATTTTGAAATAGATCCGTTTTTTTCTTTTACAATATAAAGTCGTGGAAATGTATCTTCAATTTCAGCAATCGAATAAACACTTTTTAAATAATTATTTTAAAGTTCCAATGAAACTGGCTACTTTGATAATCTATTGCAAGTATCTTAAGGTTCATTAAGCACTGGATATTCATATGTATACGGGTATATTAAATCGAGAAAACTCGAAACTTGCTTCTGAAATCAATTACAAATAGTTTTCCTCGCTTTTGCACGAATAACAATAAAAATAAAATCATAGTTAAACGCATAAAAATTTCAGATGCGATTGATTATATTTATAATAATAATAATAATAATAATAATTTATTCCATATAATGATTGATGCAAAATTGTTTAAGATAGTTTCTGCTGTTTAATGCATATAATTTCTATTTTAATAAATTTCCAATTGGAAAATAATGTCACAATTATTCTGATTTTACTGAAATCTTTGAAGAAGTCAATAAATTGTACGAGGCTTTTTCGTAAATTCGCGTGTTGTATAAATTTTAAAATAATAATTAAAAAATCATCATAAATCTTTTATGAAGATAAGGGTAAAGTAAGTTGTATGCTAAACGTAATGTATGCGTGGTGGTTTTATATTGCTATTCTTATTCCAGCCTCAGTGGTGTGCTACGTAAAGCAGGTGGCCGTCACATTATGTGTATTTAACATTTCATGATGTGTCTTGTCGATGCAACCTCACACTGCAAAATTGTCATCATGCAAATAACAGTGTGCATGGTTAATATTATATATATATATAACACTGATGCGCACGTAGGCCTACTGAACAAACAATTAGAATGACGTCCGCGTTTCCAATCCCCATTTCCAGTACATGTACATGGCCTACGAGTATTTAAAACCACCACCACCACCCCCACCCCCCTCTCCTTCATAATCAGGCATCGTACATCCCAGTGGACGCTCAACAAATATTTAACCACGCATAGATTTTCAACTGCTTTATATAGTTGTCAAATTTATTAAATGAGGAATGCATTGTGTCAGCAACAATTTGTGTTCGTGCACTGACGTCTTAAGGCTGAGGCAAAAAGATACCCACCATAAAAAAACAATTAAAAAGAAACAAATACATGTAACGTTATGAGACTTTCAAAAAGTCTTATTCTCAATTTAAAAAAACATAAAATAAACAAGTATGTGTGAAGGAAAAATGGGTGAATAATTTAATTTCTCTGCACGGGAGGCTAATTTGTTCGGTCGTATTCTCGCTCATTGAGCCAAGAATGGACCTCGAAGGTCCAGCTTTGACCGTAGAGAGAGAAGTTAATCGGATTTTCTCGCAAATCATGTCCATTGGTTGGAGGCGATTGGAATAATGTTTTGTTTGCTAATGAGTCGAGATTTTGCGTGTATCACTGTGATTTCACATAGGCTGGCTACTCGGGCATACAGAAGGTTCAAATGAATGAAGTAATGTCATGCATAACTTCATCGGCGTAAGCTCAGCTTTGGTCTAAGGTGGCATTTTCTGCAACAACATATGCAGGTTGGCCACTTACTGTGTATTCTGCTAACACGAGTTAGATGCCTGACCCCATGGTGCCCGAACACCTGGAGAAGGTTACAATTCACACGATGACATGGTCAGCAATGAGTCCAGACGTATAACCCTACTAAGTATGGAGGTACATGTATATCATTTTCCTTGGTAGGGGGATCTGATTCTACAGGACAATCACACAAGCAATAATCTGGAGGAAGTGGGACACATTGTATTGCCAAAATATGGAATAGAACGGATGAGATTGACATTAAGGGCTGGTTGCACCGACAAAAATTAAGCGGAACCCAAAATAAACCTCCAGTAAACCTCTAGAGCATTACGTCGTATCAGGTTAGCAGCTAACCATTGGTTAACGTTAACCCAGCTGCTAGTAGACAGGTTAATCTAAGATTTGTAATTTAATGCAATTTTCTCGGAATTCCTAGCTGCAACATGCTATCTCCGTGTTTACGATACCTCGGGTTAAATCCCTATAGTAAAACGGTGCAGCTAAAACCTCTTAGGTTAACTCGTGGTTATAGGTAACACGGTTATCTAAAGCTTTCCGTTTAACCGATAACGATGCAACCGGCTTTAAGTGTGTTTTTTTTTCTAAGTACAGTTACGAGTCGTTGATGTTAGGCTGTCAGATAAACTATAGGGATGGAAATACGTGTACCTGCTACCGATGTGTTTGCTTCCATATTTATGATTTCAAAATTTCCCAAAATTGGTTTTCGCGACCGTTTTGATTTTCTTAAGCCGGATGTACATTAAAATATCTAAAATATTTCATTTATGCCGAACATTGATCTCACTGCGTGTTTCCCCTTTTGTGCGTATTTTCCAGTGGTGCATTAATTAGTTATAGCAGTACACTGCATATATTTTGAATATATAAACAAAACAGGAAGAAAAGAAACATATACACTCGTAGGATGTCTTCTTAAACGTTTAGCTCTTATTGGGATCCGAATGGGTCGAATAAATCGTGAAAATGATCTGGGTGTGCTGTGTCACTGCTTCCATCACACTGCGCTGAAATATCCCTATAGGAGTAGGACTGTAAAAGGAGTATCAGTTAGGTTAGATTAAGGGAGTTATCTGCCAAATTCGCCCGATAATTACTCAGACAGCTGCGTACGCAATGTCAGCGCAGTGACACTGTCCACACCCCCCTGACCCCGTTTGCCAACCAAATGCTGAAACAGTGTCGACGCTGATAGTCACGCCGGAGTCGCGTACACACTACGAGTGTCAAGAGTGTAGGATTTAACGGAGAATGTACTACTTCCGGTTGCGTCGACCATCTTGAACGGTGGTCCACAGGTGTCGAGATTGTCGTTTCTACTCGCTCCCCGTCGCGTATTAAAAAGTAAGTGCCGCGATTTTCCTAGTATTTTGAAAACGAGATAAATCCAGCTTCGGGACGGACCCATCGACCCCTCTTCTCTCTGAGGTCCCTCCTCTTCCTGTTCCAGTCGTCGAGACTCGAGAGGGTAGCGGGATAGGCCTAACTACTAGGAGTACATTGAGTCCCTTTTCTCTCTCCGCCCGCCCATTTTTTGTAATGCTATTTTGAAACGTTTCCTAATTTCGGCGTTATTTCGTCGCCGCTTCGACCGCTTTTCCATATGGTCGTAAGCGCATGCGCCTGAAGAAGAGAGCGCCTCAACTACTGCTGTTGCTGCTGTTGCTGCTGAGGTTGACTTCGAGGGGCCTTCGAGAAAGAGAGAGAGAGAGAGGGTATTTTGACCCGCTTGCAGAGAGCTTTAGAAACGTTTCTCAATTCCCCCACCCCTCCGTTTTAGCAATTGATTCAACCACCATGGCCAGCTCTTCTCTCTCGTGTTCTCTCTCAGACAGTCGCAGTTAAGTGAGAGAGAAGGCTGTGTGAGCTTCCATGTTGTTATAAATGTTGGCCAAATGAAATTCTCCATTTGCAATTGAAGCGAAGTACGGAGGACCTCTTGTTTTTTTTTTGACTGGTGGTGGCGGCGGTCTCTCTCTCTCTCTCATTCTCTTATCAAGAGTGTTATCTCAATTCGGACTTGGTCTCTTCGTTTATTTTTCATCTTATTTGGACTATAATCACTCGCGCAAAAGCCTTTGGATTAGCGGACGTTTGTTGAAATTCATCGTGTGTTTTTTCTCTTCTTCTTCTTCTTTCGATCCGCTGTTTGCTGTTTTCGTGTGCGGTCATCGTCGATCTTCGTTATATAAATTCCTCCTAAGATTTTTCATTTTTTCTTCATCTTCTTCTTCGTCTTCTTCTTCTTCATTTTCTTTCGTCCTTCGCAATCAACTCGTATCGGATCCAAACGACTACGTTTTCTCGCCGAATGTTGCTTCGACATTTTCTCATCGATTTCGTCTGAAAAATGATGAAAAATACGATTTTTCGCTGATTCTGAGCGGATCGTTCGACGCGGATTACCAATCGAAAATGAAGCTCTCGAAATCCGGGTGAATTTTTATTAAATCTCGTTGGTTTTTTTTTTTTTTGAAATTTTTTATGGGAATACTGTTTTTTTTCCGTCGACGCGTGTGTTTATTTCGTGCGCGCCGTTAATTACTCGACTCGTTCCGATAAGTGAATAATTAAATTCCACGCACTTTATATCGAATAATTTCGGCATCAGTTTGACAACGACTGCTCTCAACTCTCACCAGCTAGCAGTTATTTAGACCGCATGGACAGCAGCGATTGCGACGAACTGCATGGTGAGTACACACGTACTGCACGTGTAAACCACGTACAGCTAGCTGGACGTGTAATATGGCATTCGGGCGTGCCTTTTTATTTTCATTTCTAAACGCTGCCCTCATTGCATGGGTGGGTAGGCTATGACGAACGTGTCGACGAACCTGTGGAATAAAATAAGCCTAAAAGCGGAGTTTCTTAATGACCCGATCGAAAGTCCATCGAGGAAATAACGTGTACTGCGCACGTGTATACGTCTTTTTGTTTTACATCCCCTTGTCAGTTTTATCATATATTACAGATACTGTACACACGTAGGCCCTACATGCAGTATAACTGCATTATTAGAAGAGTCACTTATTATATACATGTACGTTTGCACATTTTGAAACTAAGCAATTGATCGCTGCAATGGCGTTCAAAATTATCCCGCATTTTAAACTCCAACACCCCCTCCTCCTTTTTTATAGTTATTAACAACCGCGCTGTAAACACGTCATTTGTTGCCGAATTCAGCGTCGATGACGTCGCGACGCGTGATTCTCCAATAGCAGACCTTTAATACGATCATCGCTACATGTACGTGACATTGTCGGTACTAATGCCATTACCAACAACCATTTCTCCTTAATTACTTGTCGGCACTCGGCCGTACAAATTCTCAACATTACTGGCAACCATTCCATTTCAGTAGCTTATGCATCATACGCGATCATTAGTAATATCATTCCCAGTAAATTATATTAGTAATGATCGTGTAAGGTCTGCTAATCTTACAAGTACCGTATCCACGAGCCATATCCGCTTAGTTTGTTTATTGTTTTGTTTTTGTGCATTGGCATTTGGTAGTTGACTCTTGAAGTCGAAGAGCGAACGTCGTTCATTAACTTCATCTTTTTGTTTGTTTTTGTTTGTTCTCTCTCTCTTTTTAACTCCGACGTGTTTATTAGCGTGTCGCGCGTACGATCATGGTGTGATTATATATATATATCTTTGACGTCGAGGATATCGTTCCCAAAACGCCCATCGTGATTTGAAATTATAGCCATATCACCTCGTTATGTGTACAGTATGTAAAATGTTTCACTCGTGGTGGCCGCCATCTTGGAATGTTAGTTATTTCGTGTTAGTGCGCGGCGAATTTGAGCAGTTTTTGATCTGGCAGCTTTATCCGACTGCGCCCACATGGGGGTACGTGTACATTTATTTATACATTTACAGTGTACGTGTATATCGGGCGGCAATATGGCAAAGAACCTCGTTGAATCGTTGATATTTTTCTGTTAAGTAGCCCAAATATACATGTACAATGTATACATGTGGGCGGTGGGTGGCGATAAGCGACGGTTACAAAACTAATTGCGTGCAACGATGTACATATGTATGCATGTACTTGTTGAGTTTGCTATTTATGCGACGCCATTATTATTTGTTATTATTGTGATTTAGTGTATAAAGTAAGGAAGGGAGGGGGCAAAGGATCCTGAATGTTTAATTTCTTAGCACCCCCCTCCTCTTCCTCACGCAGGGCTTGTTCGTATGTGTAATTTGGTCGTTCTCTGCGTGACACTGGAGTGAAGAATGAATCCATCCACTTTCATCATTTTTTTTTATAAATTAATCATGTTACTGAAATGTACCTATGGACTTTTTGTGTATAATGGAGTAAAGTGTGTATAGAACGCGCGCACTGCGAAACAAAAGCTGACTCGGATTCACCGCTGATTAATTAATTTCTTCTCAGCGACAGGAAGGATGAAGGTATATAAAAGTTAAAAATGCATTTAGCTGGTTTTATTTTCAACCATATTCATCGAAGTACGCGATTCTGTAGTTTTCTTTGGTGAAAAACAAGTTCAACGATCCAATTAAGTCACTAGGTCTATATATTTATGAATATGCTGTTATCAGAATAGATAAAAAAAAAGAAAGAGGAAGCACCAGGGTGACTGTATAAATATTGTACACTGTACTTGTTTGTACAGTGTACAATAAGAGAGAAATGGACGTTTACTGTAGTATTTCATAATGAAACTACTACGCGTATGTGTACAGTATGCGGTGAATTCAAGGCCACCGGCTGTCTTGAGAAATTGGCCAAATTTTCCATCTTTCGCCCCATGCACCAATTAGGCTAATTGCGTGTATAAAGTAGCGGAAATGCGCTCACCCACCCGGAATTAGAACGTGTCCGAACTGCGGAATTAAGAAGCCGTAACCCATGTGCGCATCATCATTATGGAATGATGTGCACGTCTCGTATTCGGCGTACTCTTGATATATACACGTACGCGTATGAAACCGCTAACTGACCACAGGCTGTATTTGTAGGCCTACTAATATCAGCTGACCGCTCCCTTTTCAGTAAAATAAACCAAAAACAAAACACGTAAGGCACACACATAATTACTAAAATTGTATGCGAACAATTAAGCGGTGACCTTAACGAAAATTGTCAGATGTTGTAGAGAGAGAGGGTAAAAATAGACGAGTAAAATATTGATGATCAAATTGAACCACGTACTGCACATACTGTACGTGTTTCTAGAACGTTTTCTTTCTAGCATTACGTGAATTTCTACCACAATAAACGTTCATCGTTTAATATACCGCACGTTTATTTTATATTAGTTATCTGCGAAGATGCTTTATGAAACGATAACTATGTGTATTTTCGATAAAAATGCATCACAATATCTCGCGTAGCCTACTAAGTGGCTAAAATTGAGCGATACACGAACAAACAGTACGCGAAGTTCCAATCTTATTCCCACATTCATCCTATAGGCTACATGTTACATAGATCATTAGATTAGGTATATACATTTCGACTATGTTGGACATTATAGCGGTGAACGTGCCAAAAAGTCCTAAACGCGAAAATCAACTCGTTCGTTGATATTTGCGCAAAATGTCCACACGGGCTTAAACCTTGAAAATGAACAGATTGTCCGAAATGTCCACTGTCACGCAGGTGTTAACGTTATTCTCTGTTCCATCCATTGTCGTACGTTGATGATACATGTACATGCGTACGTACGTGTACCTACCTGTACACGTAGGCCTATAGATCGACTAATTGGGAGGCGATGCGACGGTTCGGTGAATCCTTCAGTTGCATTATTTTCAAAATATCGATCAGATTTTAAGTTTTGAAATTCTGCGCGCCTATGACTTTATGATCGTTGTGAACGAGAAACTTTTATTGGCCTATATTTATATATATATATATATATATATATTTGTGTAAAAAAAAGTTTTATTTCATCTTTCAG
>JAQIXS010005349.1:0-12814 GCA_034700785.1 Rossiulus vilnensis
ACTAAACAAAATACTTTAAAACCCAACACGTCAATTTGAAATCAACATTTTGTTTTGTTAAAAATATTCTACTAATTGCTTAAAACAATTATGGCAACAATATGGGGTCGTGTTTCTAGCTGTTAATTTTTTTTTATATAAGTCGTTCTCGTTTTAACGGAATTGCTCTATAAATGGGCAGATCCAGAACAAACTTACTAGTGGGGAGGGTGAATAGGGCTAATAGAAAGACAACAATACATTCTACAAACTGTTTATTGCATGTACGATCTACAGGACTAATTCTTTTTTTTTTGCCATTTTTCGTGGGTCACGTGGCCTGGTGCCACCCGCTGAATTCATATCTGAGAAATTAATTATGAGGCATGCGTCATCTGCAGCCACTCTAGCAAGCAATTGGTGAATCATTTTCTCTAAAAATGAAAAAAGCCTCCTAATTTTATGAAAAAGCTTGAGGTCTGGAAATGACATGTGATTACAATGTACGCATATTCGGGAGGCACCCTGTAACGCAGCTTGTCTTTCAGGCTTCCACCTGGAGGCGCTGTGGAAACCAAACGAAAAACCACCATCCTTTATTTATAGTTTAATACCACTCTCATACTGATTTGTGAACTGCGAATGATTATTTCCCAACTTCCTAGCTGCGAAGGGATTTGAACCCGTCCACCATCGTGCCCTAATCATCCTCCAATCGGAGTTTATATTAAATTCCGGTGTTGCCGATGGTGCTCGACAGATGGCGCTGCGTGGTTCGCAATCTGCAATTGGCTGCGATTTGAAATCCTGTGAGTAAATAAGGGGTGAATGAAATATCGATTTCGTCGATAAATAACCGAGGTTGACATATGTGGAAGATAAGGACGATTCGCAAAATCTTGTCGAAAGTTTCGTTTTATGTCTGTCACTTTCCTTTTTATATGATCTCGAGAAAATTGTTGGTTTTTGCTTTACCAGCAACAGGATTTACTGTTGGTCAGGCCACGTGACTTCGCATCTGCCCGAGCACTTAGTCCTCTGTCTCAGCATCACCCATTGTGTCTCTAGATCCGCGATAATCTCTCAGATTGTAAAATGATAAGTTTTTATGGTGATGTTTCCAGCGGTTTTTTCATGTCCCATTTACAAATCTCGTCTTGGAACTTGAGCTTGATTTTTTTTGTCTGTGTAGTCATGCGTGACACGATCAGTTCACACTGTAACAAAATGCGAGGGGGAGGACTAAAATCAACGTTTAAATATGGCATGGTTTTTGAGGACTCATTGATGAGAGACCCAAGTTGATAGGGGAAGCTTTGGAGGGGTGGAGTGATGGGGAATACGAAATAAGCAATCCTTTCATTACTAATGCTTTGGTAACGCCACACATGGGCACCCATTGGTGAGCACCCTGGCGTGAAACGAGTCATTTTTTCAGTATCATTTTTCAATGTCGTTTGGTTGCTACTCACATTGTGATAACATCGCAGTCCGATGCCTAAATTTGTTTTCTTCGCCTGAGATTTTTCCCGGATATTTACTTCGTCATAATGAGTAATTGCTGCAGTGAATTCAGCTGATTTTGGTCACTCCTTCAGCCCATCCCTTGCAGAAAGTTGTTGTGATCACCACAGACTTGCCTTGGATGTGAATAATGCAGGATTGTACCTGTTTGGTAGCCGAAGGACCTCTGGAGATGGTGCCAAATAAGTGGTAATTGTTGGATTGCATGTCACCTTATCGTAGTGAGACTGATCGTGATTGGGTTTAGTGTTTATTGCTTGCGTTTTACGGATTTGATGATTTTTGTGATCAGTGATGAAGGCGTTTTCAGGAATGCAGGTAGGGCAGATGATGGGGGTTTTGTCACGTGCAAATAACAGAAGTTTAATTAAACAACATGCAGTGTAGTGTTTTGGAATTTAAATAAGGTTCCATGTGGCTTGGGGCTCGTAGTAGAAATGCTTCATGAAATGTCGATATTGGTCACTTTTTTGTGTGGAGGAAAGTACATTTTCAATTATGTTGAGCAATAATGCTGTTATTGGAAATCCATGTTTTCTGATCGACGGCCTTATTTACTTTGTCAAACATTATGTACATGTATTAGCTTATCTACATGCATATTCTTTTGTCTACACGTCGTTAATATTCTTAAAGGCCTTGAATTAGCATTGTGTTCGTTTATTTTTACAAAACATCATTGTTCTTGACTAAATAACGTAATTTTTGTTGCATTTACCTTCTTGTACTGGAACTTCCAATGGAAGATGCTCAAAGCCCTAAACAATTGTCTAAAAATTTTAATACGTGTGCATGCATTTTCGTTTATTTTAATGATAAAAATGCAATTGCCCAGAAATAACTACATGTAGAGCTGTCAAAAAAAACTGATAGTGTTATAAATAAATGATAGGGGAAAGCCAGGGAAATGATCTTGTAAATTTTAGCACGAACCCAGCGTTAACATTCATTGAATCCTCGAAATGAAGGTCCTTTAAAGTCCTTGAATTAACATTATGGTATTTTTTATTTTTTGAATATGACATATATTGTACTTCATCAAACGATGTAACCTTTGTTACATTCAACTTCTTATCAACCGTATCAGTGGACGTCCTTTGTGGATCAGTCCCATATGGGGGGTGGAGGAATGCCAGAGGGTTCGGCGAATGGCCATTAAGCGCAGCGCTCCGGTGTTGTTCCCCACCTACCCCTGAGGCAGTGACGACCCCCGAGCCCGGGGATTTTCCCCTCTTTAATATCGATTATAATGACGCGTTCGAGTCGCTCGGTGAACACAAGCTCTCTCTCTCTACTCTTTCGTCTGTCGTAGAATTCAGTGAGTGAGTTGTGAGGGGGGCGCTTGGATCGCTCCTCGCATCTGGATTTTTGTGCCTCTGATCGTTTCGTGCTTCCGCTTACGGTTAACCCCGACCGACCCCGGACCATGGTTTTCGGATAAGCTGCCATGGATGAGCCCGGCTTGGAGGAGGGCGCCAGTGGGCCACCAGGTGGGTAAGGGGTCACAGGGCGGTGTCCGTCCACAATGCTTGTGTTATGGCTCGCTTTCTAGCCAAATGCAAATTTGGTTATCCAGCTGGATCAATATAAACCCAGTCACTCATCTGACTCTGCACCCGTCTGTTGGCTCGCAGGTAGGGTGCGCCACAAGGCAACCCCTGGGTGTGGAACCTCTCGTGCCAGTATAGGACTTTGATGGTTTTTTAATTATATGTTACCATTTATTGTTTGAATTTTTTGTGTTCATGAGCATGATGCGAAGCAAAAGTGAAGGGATGGAAATAAGGGAAAATCCAATGATGCTTTTGCACTGAGCATGCATCTTGGTTTTTCCAAGCAGCCATATTGCAATGGTATGGACGACCCTCGTGTTCGTTGCATTTTCACTAGGACCAGGTCTCTTCGGCAATTCATTTTAAGTTTGCATAGAAGCGCTATGGATGTATACATAATGGTCACGGCCCAATATGGTACCCAGTGGTCGTTAATTTTTTTGACAGGTTTGACCTTTTTTTGTGCTTGGAAAGGATGGGTGGGGTTAATGTTTTTGGTGAAAAGAAATTCTGCATATTTTGCAACTAGAGAATCTAAACGTTTTGCTGTACATCGATGGCCTACCAGTGGTAATACCATGTATTAAACAAATATCAACGTGTTTACCCGTATGGGAAACTTGTCAGAACCGAGTGTTGATGTGTAAACATGTTGAGAATCGAAAAGAACAATTCAGGACGTGTTTTATGGACGATCCTGTTCGCACTTCCGGTCCCTGGAAATGACAAAACGTTGCCCCAATCAACGCCAAATGGTTGGCGGTAGGCGATACGAACGAGTGGCCCAAAATTGCTCTTTTATGGGTTATCATCTGTTGTTGATCATCCTGCGTTATGCAATGACCAACGCATGGATGACCATTGGCCGCTCGCACCTTTAAAGTCACGGGACTGATTGCCTGGGCCATCCGTTCTTCAGTTTCGTGTATGCCACGAAAACGGAGCTGAATTTTTGAGCTAACAAAAAGGACGGTTCGCTGATTCTGATCTGCGAATGTGAGTCAATGACCTAGCTCTCGTCAGTGGCTGCTGCCTTTTATACAAAACTGATTCCTGGGATTCCATTGGAATTATACTGCGCTGCAGCTCGATGTTTGTTTGCGGTGGTGGCAGTTGATAGGAATTGGCCCGATTTTGCATGGTACGTACAGTGTACATGTAGCTTTTATTTTGTCCAAGCTGGCTTGTCAAATTGGCTTTTCATGCACGCTGAAATTGTTGGCAATAGTATTTTCGAGGCCCTGCCAGTATGGTCTTCTAGCGCCATCTACAGCGCCAGAAGGCGGACTTGTGAGAAATGGGGGAAAAACCATGAATCGTTGAAGGGAGTTTATTTTAATACTGACCTTACGATAAAACAGTCTGTCAGTATCGACTAATACCAACCCATATCTTGAATGTTATTTGTGTTGAAATATTGACTCTAGTGAAAAGCTCAGTGTATGATTCTAAGTGATATCACTAATTTTGTTTACTAATAACGGTATATTTGTAATGATTATACTGATCTTTCCACCAGTAATAATACTCAGTATCAATTGAATCTTGAAGGCGATATTCATTGTGAAAACTCTGGAAGCTCAATAACTGCAAATACTGATCGTGACTGGTGGTACTATGAAAAAAGGGAAGTTTCATAAGCAATCCTTTAAACACCCGCAGTACTAATGACATTGCTTCCAGTAATGATGTGAATTTAGTATGATTGTGTACTGCTAATAAGCAATGGAGTATATGTTTGCAATGTCATTATTAATGCTGTCATTAATAATAATCGGGTAAGGTCTGCTATATACGATAAGACATTTCGCCAATATCGACTTAACACTCATACATGTACGCTGAATGTTAGTGGCAGCATGTCATTAACGCCAAATACTGTCAGTTAAACTGATTATTCAAGGAGCAATGTTGATGGAATGACAGACGAATGATAAAAATCTAACATGTAATTGAATGCATATTAAATATTGATGTCAGGAAAACTGAGCGTTGGATGACATAGACAACTGACAACAATTTAAAGCAGACATTAAGTAGTACGTTTTAATGTTAAACGTTTGAGACGTTGTATTACTAGATCTATTCATGCGCAGTATGCCAAACTTACAAACATTAAGTTAGGCCTAACCCTCGGCACATGTACTTGCCACTGGCAGCCTTGAAGCCAAGAGCATGTCAGAGGACAAATTCATGACTCGTATAACCTTGCAATCTTGCTTGATTAAAATCCATATTGTTCTTCCGTGCGTTGGCACAGTTTGCTAGTAAAATTATGCAAATTCGAAGGTGCTGTTTTTGATTGGGTTCCCAAACCAGTGCTGTATTTGAGTACAGGTTCTGTACCTGAAAGAGAAAATTGATCATGACAGGATTGCGGATTGATCATTACAGGGTGCCATCGAGCGTGTCTTTTGGCAAGCCTGTTTCCTAAGCACTTCAGCGATTTGATAATGTGGGCAATTTTTTTAAAAAACCTATCATGCGTGATATATTTAGGCCTAGTGCGTACATTTTGTGCAGTTCTAATTCAACGCAAACATAAAAGTGGTTTATCAATGTCGTTCCTATAAAGCCATGCAAGCGCATCATGATGTATGCAACATTGACGAAATAAAGTATGTTTTGGAAGTGGAGAATGCAGTTTTAGGTCAAATCCTGCCATACTTCTTCGACGCGTAACCGTTGCGGGGTCTATTGCGAAAATAAATAGCTCATTATATGCCAGAAATCATTGCAGGTGCGCGTGGAAATAACCCATTTGTGGCGGCCATTTTGGGGAGCCTAACTAAATTAAAATTCTACAAATACATGTACTATTATCCCGCGGTTCGGATTTGTGGATTTGTGCTAAAACGTAACCTAATTACCTATTTCTGATACTTTTATCTGACGTAAAGATTAGATTTTGTGGTTTATGAAATTGCTGGCGGTATGTGTTGCCAATAACATTGTTTACTTTTGCCTGTTGATGTTTTGATTGTTCATGGCGATTAGGCAGTTTAGTTGGTCATGTAGACACGGGTTATGCAACAAATACCGTGGCTTTTTTATGATTAACCACCTTGGTCAAGATTATTTCTTCCATGCCGGCATTTGCTCCAAACACGGTGAAAATCATCACGATAATTGAACTTTGATATGAAACATGCATGGAATTACTGTATCCGAAATTGATGCTGTTTATGACATGGCTGGGTTGTTACATACTTATCCAAAGTTAAGTCCAATAATCTGTTAAAAATTATAATATAGTGACATTTCAAATGTACCTATAGAATGCAAGAGCCTGTTTTGCGATTAATCTTTCCTGTCCCACGACTCATTTTCCATCCGGTAGGCATCGTGGTGGCTTTTTCTATGCTGGAAGGCATATCTATAAGCTGAATATATCTAATTGGGTTTGGTCCAGTTGGATTTTAGTTTCTGATTGTTGAGGCTAAGGTATGCTTGCTGATTATTTTGTTAGCTTTGAATAAAGTCCCTCTGTTATTCACCAGAAATGGGTTTTACTTCAGGTTATGGGCCATAGCGTTTTTATTTTATTTTATTTTATGGACAGCCTCAAATGCTAGATAGGCACCTTAAGACATCCTGCATATTGCGTAATCATAAATGTAACTTGAAACTGTGTGTCAAGGACCAAGGTAGACACACTTTGTACAAAGCTGGTGCGTGCATTGGCTTTTCTGTTTTATGACTTGTTTGTCGAAACCGTTATAAGCAATTACCATCTTTCATTAGTGTTTGCTCATTTAACGATGCCTTATTATCTATCGGTTTAACCACGTGCCACAGTGTCAACAATTTCAGTCCCAGCTCTGTATTTGAATGCCAGTTTTGAAGCGATCTTTTTTTCGCCTGCACCAACTTGGATGAAATCCAAAAATATTTCATTCCTCTTACAATAATGTATTTTGAACTTGAGCGGACCTTTTTAGTAGTCGTTACTTTCGCCGACTTATATTTCAAACTTTTGCTAGACACTTGTACATGTATAGCTTCCTAGGCCAGTACACCTTGACCTAGCATGACTTTTCTCCAAAATCGTGCTTGCGCCTAAAGGGGCGCTCCTTGTGGGTGGCTCGGCTGGCGTTTTATTGACCCATGATATTGTCCTGCTATTTATAGGCCTAGCATATCTTACCTGCTTTTTTGTATTCCTTGAGGTTTGTCTTCAGTGTGACAGTGTAGTTTGTTTAGTTTTAAGTCGGTGTCACAAATGCCATGTGGCAGGGATCTGAAATCCGTAACTTAAATCGTGGTACACATTGACTCGGAAAACCTGGAATTGTCAAGGCAGTAAGAACAACCTGGAAAAGTCAGACATTTCAGATTTTCATGCTAACGTCAGGGAAATTTTCATCAGCTAAAGATAATCCGTATTGGACTAACATTTTATGCTTAAACCATTTCTGTCAGTAGTAATAGAAGACAGGCCACTGTAAGCCATATGAAAGGCCCTAAACATATGAGAAGTCTTCAACATGCACGTATGCGAAGATATATACCTGAAGCTATTTTTAAAGGCCCAAATGAAATGTGATCATACTGCCATAGACGATGTCCAGATTCAATGGACTTGATGTTTTGTCTATTGTAATTAAGGACGAGGTTTCCAACGTCCCTGACTTCTCCAGGCAGCATCCTTTAAATGGAATTTCTAATTTCTTAAGGCTGTCATTTGACAGTGTACTTCAATGCCTAAGTGCATGTAACAAGAAGTCGATGTCAGTCACCAATGATTGACTTTACAAAGCTGTATGATATCGGTTTAAATTTCATAAAGTTCAAGGTTGAACTGTCGTCATTTTCATCAATTTTGAAGAGCAGATTTTGATGAGCTGTTGCCATTGCTCAGTGAAGGCTGTTGAATCGCTCTGTAATTTAACGAGGATCTCTGCTTCTCTGACATTGTCCAGCTTGCAGACGTATGATGCAAATTTTTGTCGTTGATATTGTTGACACGGTTTTTTTCCTGTTTATTCTTAGTATTCATTTCTTTCTGGTTTTTTTCTTTGTAGTGCACAAGATGTTGGAGGTACAAAGTCTATACAAACCAACACCTCCGCATCAGCCCACAGCGAAACGTAGACGGTTACGCCTCACCAGTGTGCCCTTAGTGGATTTGAGGTAAGCATTTTCAAGAGAAAAAAAACACATTGTGGATATCAGAAATATTGGTCCCTGGCAGACAAATCAAAATATTTTTAAAAAATCAAATATTTGATATCTGTCTAGACGTATTTGGGCAGTATATAGGAGTAGATGTGTGGAAGTTTGGGAGGACACCAAAGAGTGAATTTGTGGTGTTTTGCTTCAATGAACTACGTTTGTTTCTAGGGCTCCTCCTGATGATGGTAGCTGCGACTCGAACGACCTGTATGGATCTCTGAATTCGCCTCCAAGATCGCTGGTCTCTGATGCGGATGCCACTTCCCTTTCTGCCAAGGTAGGCCGAATTCGTGCTCGAGTAATTAAATTATTTCTCAATTATATTTCGTACACTCAGTGCCATTAGTGAAGGGATCCTGGTATTCCTAGCCTATTGGTTTTTGCCGGATTTGAGAAACGTTTCGGACTTCCGGTCTGTTATGTCACGACAAATGTATTGACGTGTGCTCTAATTGGATTGTTTTATGAAGTCGATTATTTTATTGTTTTATGAAGTCGTGGTCAAAGATGAAAAGTGCATCAAAGAGTACCGTTGTATAGCCAGTTTCCTATTATACAAGTACACTAAGACACCCTGTATAAATTAACTATTTCGTTAAAATCTATAAATAAAAATGTAAAATTAGCAATTCTAGTAGTGTACAGGTACAAAGCGAGTTTTTATATCTAAAAGAGAAGTTTCTATGATCCATATTTTTCCTTTATTCAGACTTGAAAAAAATCTACTTGTATTTTGTGTATTGTGCTGTTTTGCAAGAAAGTAAAACATGACGCCATAGTTTAGTTGCAAAAACAATTGAAAGGTGCTAAACCATGTTTTAAAGCACAGATATTATATTGTTCCGAATTGCAAAATGACATGTTTGCTTTCACTTTATGCAAAACCTTCATTGTTTCAATATTTATTGCTAGCATTTTTATGTCGCTGTATCTATGCGTAATAATTAAATGTATGCATAGCATGGGTTGTTTTTATTAATCTGAATGAAAATCACAATTATTTTAAATTCATGTGGACATACAATGTTTAACAAAAGGTTGCTAACACAAACTCTACAGGGACCGGACATGTTTTATTTTTGCGAATATCTTCTTTCCCAGTTTTTGCAGACTTTACAATATTTATTCTCGAGGTAGTTTGCCCTATGTTGTTTCGGTATATCAGGTTGACTCAATTCATGCAAGAATTGCGTTTTAAACCATCGACATGTTTTTATGGTGGGGCTGTTTCACCCCATCCATGCCGTTTTTGTTATGTACAAATGTCCATACAATCGACGTGGTTGCATTTGTATTTTGCCGCCATGTCGGCTGCTGTCATCTGCAAATCCGGTGGCGCTCAGAACGACTCCATCTCCAATTTTCCCCGAGCAAATGTCCGTTCAAGAAAATCCTGAGCTTCCAGTCTTTCCACGGATTGACCATTGACAATCTGGAAGCATGTCTGCGAAGCGTAGCCATTCGTGAGACCGCTCTGTGCCGCAGCCGGTGGTCGCTGGGGGAGCTCTCCAACACTTAAGTTGTTGGCCACCAGAACTCTGCCATCGATTGGATCGCGAATTCAACATGTAGCAGTCCAAGCGACGGCGCTCTCGTCAAGGCTGATGCATGCGGAGTTTTTTTTTTATTTCCTATTCTTCATCCTCTGTTGTTTTCGCGGCCCAGTGTTAGTGAATCAGCGCCTCGGTCGCCGATTAACCGACTGCTTCTGCTGGTGGCTTCTGGTTGTTTTCGCTGCTGATTCGGTCGTTGTCATGCCAACCGGCTGCGGCGACATGGGCATGGATTGCGTGAGTATTGCCCAAAGGCACACGGATTTCGATCCATTGACTGTTGCTTTTGCCCAATAAACACCTCCTTCACGCACTCTGCCTCTTCGCCTTTTTCTCTCTCTTCCCAATGGCTTTGCTTAATGCGCATTTCTGTATGATGGACTGAAGGTCCATGATGGTCTCGGGAGGATGGAGCCATGGCGACGTCTTTTTAGGCCTGTGACGATCCGATTTTTTTCTGATTTGGATAAATTGGGTCACGTTCCACGATTCAATCACCCAGTCTGACGTCATGTTTAGTATTGCAGTGTGTATCTCTATTATCACTTAGCTTATTGTCCATTTTTTATTATTATTTTTATTGAAAATGAACACCAGTTAGTACAAACTTACAATTCTCCTTGCCTGAAGAAAGAAGAAAACAATCGTTTTAGTGGCATTGCTTGCTTGCATTTTCAACAGGTGGTATAGCGATATGAAATCATTTCTAGAAGGATGTAAGATTTGGTAACTACATGTTTGGTATTACGCCTTACTCGTCCTATCTGATGCTGGTGACTGCTGTTGCGCGCTGTGATCTCCTGTCAATTTCTAAATACATAAGGGACGCCAAACCAAAACGTAATAAGTGCCAAAAATTGACGTTTCAGGATTGGGGAAAAAACTTAAGTGTAGTGAACAATATTGTTAGCACTAATATGATTTCGTTCAAACGCATTATTGTGTCAACATTTTTTTAAAATCCAATCTTACTTTAGTATTGTACATGTATTTTAAATGACCAGATGGAATTAATAAAAACGACCAAATATAGAGGACACAATTGTTAGATTTGAAACCTTTTTTTAAATCCTCAATTACCAGTTATCAGTTTTTCGGGAAAAAACTAGATATTTTTATTCAACCTCTGAATCGGTTCGGCCGATCCAATGCCTGTTTTGGATCGTCCCAGCTGACGGTCTTTCTCCTCACGGATTGCGCATCTTGCTCGTTAACTGCGTTTCCTGGATTGTTACTTGGCGGTTTTATTAGTTGTCGAGGGATTTCCTGTTTGGAGCCAATGCCATTGAGGGGGATCCTCGTTGCGTCACGTTAGGGGCCTCCTCTTTCAACCAGCTTTTGAGTGGACTGAATTACTGAAAATCAATGATTCAGGCAGGATGAGGGGCGTTTTGCGTGAGCATCGAGTTTCAAAGCGTAGTCATTCAGAGGGATTAGTAGTAATTTTTCAGAAAAATATGAGAGGGCCTTGAGTATTCTTGTTACGTACTTTATGGAGGATCTTATTGCAGGAACCCTGGTGAGACTAGATTGCCATACTGCAGTGTTCATTTTTTTGCAAAAAATACCACAAAATATTCTTATTCATTTTCGAAAGGTTCGGTAAATTTGCTTTCTTCGTAAACTTATATTTACAACTCTTATGCATGCGTTTTTGAAATATTTATTTTTTCAGTTTCTATTTTCTTGAAAATTGCTATCTGAAAATTCTTCACATTGAACTTCCCTGGTTTGTTGAATTTGGGATTCCCAGCATGAAAGAAATAAGAAGCCTTCAGTGCAGATTGCTTTGATTACCATAATGCCTTATTTTATAGTCGGAAAATTTTGTCCAATTTTCTGAAGAAAAAATTAGCAACTTACCATGTTGTGAATCCGGCCATTTGGGGACTTTAAAAACCCAGTGACGTTGAAACAACATTAAAATCGATGATTTGCTCCCATTTTTATGTGACGTGAACATCGATTGGTTTTATTATGCTGATTTAGCTGTCGAACTCCTTTGATTTTTCAATTCTTTGTCAACCCCAGGAGATTGACTGTCTTAGAAAATTGGCAGGTTTGATGCAATGCATTTATTGGTTTTGAAAACAACATGCATGTAAATCAAGATTTGAATTTGCTGATTTTTGTATTATTTCTGGGTAGGGACATTTTTTTATAAAACCGCAAATAAACTTTGAACTTTGCTGACTTAATGGATTCAGTTCTCAAAAATGTTACTCGCATTTACAGCCTCTGTATTCTCATAGCTCAAATTGCAAATTGAAAGAAATGCGCAAGAAAGCACTAGTTTTTCAAATTCTATTTTCCCCCCCGTACCATGCACTGATTGTTATTCTTTTGGATTAAAAGTCATTCTCGGGGATTAAAAGTCGTTGCCTATTCTTAAACAGGTTTCTTTGTTAAATATTTTTTCTTTGATTACTTCAACAATCGTTTCGTGGTTGGATTCTGTCGATTTCTCATTTAAGACTTATTATCCGAATAATACCCCGTCAAAATCCTTGATTTTTTTCTGTGGTGTCACCTTTGGGAATGGTTTTTGTATTGGGAGAAACGAAAAATTAAGGAAACTTAGCATTTTTATCTTAACCGGGCTCCCACTGACCTGGAAAATCTGGAATTGTCAGAAAAGTAGGAGCAACGTGGAAAGGTCGGGGAGATTTTCAAGAGCTATAAAGAGCTGTAGACATCTGCGAAGTTCTCATGGAAATGCCCAAACAGTGTTGATTTTCATTCAACAAAGATGTGCTTGCTGAGAAACTTCAGTTCAACTCAACAACACCCTACTGTCAGCAAAGTTATGCCAAGGAAGTATGTCAAAACGATATAGGCTATCTTATTTGAAAAAGAAGACAAATTAAACAATTTAACCTTTTCAAGCAACAAATAAAAATAGTACTAATTGGTAAATTCATACCATTTTATTCTGTAAACATGTTTGATAAAGTCAGAGATTTTTTTCTTAAAACCTCGAAAAGTCACTGAAGCTGATAATTTAATTTCGATGGGAAACCTGTTATGTAC
>JAQIXS010005350.1:0-12814 GCA_034700785.1 Rossiulus vilnensis
CAGCACAATGACTTCGAATCTCGCATCTTCCTCAAGAGTAATTTTTAGACCCACCCAAGTGACCTAGCCTGTGCTTTCTGAAAGTGCTTAGCCATTTTCGTGACAATCTAACTCTGCTCACCTCGGTTAATCACTTATGGCGAATGTAGCATCACGAAATCATCTCCGCCGATTTGCATCTTATTATCCTTTTAGTTTCTTAACAGCAGTTCAGTCTCTTTAATTTTCAACGTGAGGCTCGATTGAGGCCACAAGTTGCCCCGAGGGATATTCGCTACACCAATAAATGCAGAGCGAACACCTGAAAGCATTTACTCGCCTATGCAATAGTTTTACGAGCAAACGTACAGGCCATTAATGTTTACGTCAACCTCTGCTTACACAATACATGTGCTGAATTGAAGTGTAAGAAAAAGGGAGTGGTCAGACTTTCATGACAACGCCATGGCTCATACTTTAAAATAATTAAAATCATCATTACATTTTTAAGTAACTAGAACTCGAATTTGGCTGCAACTAAATTAATCTGCAGTTACTTTCAAGGCAAGCTGGGTAATTCCTTGATCCGAGTAAGGCTAGTTTTGTAAGTGAAAAGTTGTCGTTTGAAAGTTAATCACAAGCTCACAGCGTTTTTAAATTAGTCACCAGCACTTGGCACACCTGCCATTCTCCACCTGGCGGACTTTTAATAACGTCACTTATTTTTAAGTTTCTGATTATTTTAAAAAGTGGAGCAAGGTTCGGAAGTCCACGGGTGCATTCCTTTAAGTAACTTTCTTCGAAGCAATCCCAACTCTTTTGTCGAAAACCAATACGTACTGATAAGGAATTTCGAAAATGCTCAACGCATCACCTGCGTATCATAATTTCAAATATTTCGAACCGACCGTATGTTTACCCTGGCTTATCTGCGTTATCTCGCATGAAACCAGCGATACTTGTACAGCTTATCAACAAAATAGGTTCAAAGGTTTTCCACTTACGTTTCAGTAACTTTTCCACGGCGAAAATAACATCAAGAATCAAAACGCAACAAAAGTGCAAACATAATTCCGACTGACTAACATTGGTCGCACGCCTATTCCGACACACCCGTTCGCGACCTCGCGTACCTATTTTCGATTTGCACTGCCGCCTGGAGAAGTGTCGTAATCTGCCGCTGCAGGCAGCACACGACAGGAATCAATCAAGGCCTACATACACGTGAAGGCCGTCACATTCCTTTACCCCAATCAGGATTCAGGTGCTAGGCCTCTGTTCAAGATGGTTTGAACTTCAAGGCCAAAGATCAAGCGAGCGACTGGAAGTTTTCCAGTGCAGCATGCGTTACACCCTTGAGCCTAAAATTGAAATTATCCATTGTAGAGATTAACTGCTTTGCTAAGGAATCTAATTGCTAAACCACTAAGGTTTCAGATTTGGTTTATAATTTCAAAACGTCCCGTTTACTCATAACAAATTACATAAATTTGAAAGAACCTTTCACGCGACCGCCGCAAACGGGACTTCCCTGCAATGCAATCTTACTTTGCGGGTTACATAAGTTTGTTTCTTTTTAAACTTATTTAATTTTTTTTATAACTAAACGGGACTTTAGCGGACGACCAATTTTACACTCGGGAAAATAAATTTAACAATTATAATAAGTATTTGAAACTTTAACGGGGCATTTTAAAAATAATACAGGTAATTCACTAGTGGATAATCAATTCTAAATCAGTGCTAATCAGTTCAACCAAAAGTTTACTTAATTAGGTCCTACTTCCTTATTCTTCTGCATATAACTTTGGACCGAAAATACATAATGCAACAATATATTTATTTCAGTTTGCTGTACAAAATTCATGCTTTTCAATATGAAATTAAGCCTTATAAAATATTTTATAGGCCTACTAAAATGGTGTCTCAGAAAATGTGATTTTTGTTTTGATGACCACTAATTGTTATAAAAAATAATGGAAAGATAACAGTGTTATAATACCCCATAAATCTTTTAAACTATGTAAAAAACGAAATATTGTAAAACACATTAACAATTGGAAGTTGTTACATAAGATGAGTCAGCATAATAACAAATAGTCTATAAAACTGGTCAGACTGCGAAAAATCAGATACATATACTTAATTTAAATGCAGTGTACGCCTTTTCAGAATTTTGAAATCTGCCTGTTTAATTATTAAATTGGTAAGATTCCCATCCAGATATATCCCTGGTTCACGGTCCTTAACCTAAAATAAATCCCTGATAGTATGAATACACGCAATACCATTATACGAGATTATGATACTATATATTTGCAATCTTTTCAATTGCAAAAGGATGGGTCATTGAGGTATCTCAATATTAACATTTAGCTTAAACTTTCATCATAAATGCCTTTGGCTATACGATGTACTTCTTATCCAGCTTGTGAGTTAAATAAAAATCATTTAGAATCGTAATGATATTGTCCATTGCTTTTATGAAGCGCCTGGCGTCATCTTTTAATTGTTCTTCGTACAAGGGGTTGTGAATGTCTTCAGGATTTAATGCCAGTTTCAACAGAACTTCGTGTCTGGTAGGGACGGTGTGGGTTGCAGCCTATGATAAATACAACATGAGAGAAATTAATGTAACCTTGACAGTATCCATTTTCCCAATTTTGGAAGCTTGCCTTGTGTTCCCAATGTCAACATCAAACGCAACAAAGCAAAAGTTGCATAGTGAAAAGGACAGAAATCATAAATGAATGCATACCGAAATAACACTGCGTACAATCCATCCGTGGTATTGTTTCAAGGTTCTGTTGTAAGCATTCAGAGCGCAGTTTTTCAAGTCGGGATTCCCTTTTGCGAATTCCAACAAAAACTCATACACAAATTCCAGGCCCCTGTACAAAAGAATATTTTACAGTTGTACTTTTTACAAGGTAAAATCCTCAAAGTAAAATTGAAGCCAGAAATTTCATGTATTTGTATTCATTATCCTGAACTAATCAACCATCAAAATGGTTATAGTTAGCAGTATAACAATAACAATTACAATGTCTACCTTTTTAACCACATCAGCGCATCTGTGGCTGAATTCCGAG
Organism: Rossiulus vilnensis; assembly: GCA_034700785.1. Classification (NCBI taxonomy): domain Eukaryota; kingdom Metazoa; phylum Arthropoda; class Diplopoda; order Julida; family Julidae; genus Rossiulus; species Rossiulus vilnensis. Next base: position 3,072 of record JAQIXS010005350.1, read on the forward strand.
CAGTGGTAGTGTTACTTTCCATTTCATATAGAACAATGTCTTGCAGAACCGCAAACTTATTGGGATCAACATTATATTTATTCGTAATTTTCTGAAATTTTTAATAAACGTTTTAAGAATGTGCTTACAGAACTGAAAAACAGCAGCTAGTATTAGTTTGTAAAGAAACAAAAAAGCATTACCCTAAGATTTCCCATGACGTCTATCCTCATAGGAGCAAAGATAGGTGAACCAAACATTTCTGCAAAAATAATATCAAGCGTGTTGAACTTTAAATGTTTGTTAGTTAAAATAAAGAAATTTGTGGTACTTATTAACTTCCTACCAAAAATGGTGATAACAATAGCGCAAGAGTCAAGAAAATGCCTTGTTGGAATTCCTTGGTTCTCAGACATTTGAAGATTCAAAAAACTAACATAATAATAAAGTTATGTTAAAACTATTTAATTGTAATTTCTAAATTTCAATATCGCATTAGAATACCGTGAATTAACACATGTTGAAACCAAGCGATAACTTACCTTACTTTCAGATTGGAAAAAAACGTGTTCATTTTCACAACATCTACCACTTCCTCCTTCACTTCTGGTATTCGCTCATCTTCTTTGGTGCCTTGGTTATTGTTTTCGTTGTCACTGGTATCAGCCCACATTTCGTCTTCATCTGGTTCTTCTGTAGAAGTGAGTGAAATCCTGGAGATAAAACGATATTTGTTTGTGATTTAACATTTTCCTGCTTCTAGTTTTTATAATTTCAAGTAAATTCTTTTAAAAGACCAATTCAAAAATATTACCTCCTCTCAATATGCACACTGCTTGAAGATGGCCCATCCAACGAAGAATCTGGAGCATCATATGGAGATAGCGTATTAATTATCATCATGGAACTATCATCTTCGTATAGCCTTGGAGATGCCAAATAGTCATGTCCAAATCTGTCATCATTTGGAAGTTGAGGTTTGGTAGTTTTGGAATGGGTATTTGGAATTTGCGGTCTGAAATTAATTTTCATATAAAATGAATGTAAGTAAAATTATCTGATATCTCTAGTTGTAATAAAATTGCACAATGCACACAGATCAATGGCAGATAGCACCATCCTACGTTAGTTGTAATGAAAAATAAAACGCTTTTCTTCCAGGAGAAGTCAAACGAATACTGATGAAATTATTGAAAATGATGAATAATTGAATAATTCAATTAACGGGTTAGGGTGTAATCTTCCATGATTCTGTTGAAAATGGGATGATACAGAATTGTCTTTGGTTGATTTTGCCTGATACTCTGATAATTCTACACATGTTCAAAGCATGTCAGTTAAGTTCTTTATTAATACTGTTCAATACGTGGGTGCCTGATTATGGTTTACCCACGACAGTAAAAGATACATTCAGACAGTTTAATTAATGCACCATCCTATTTTCTTTGTGTGTACACAACGTCAACTTTATTTATTAAATTAAAGCATAATAAAGACAGATAAGAGATACCTTAATAAGAATCCCAGCACCTTTTCCGAATTATGACCTACATGCCCAAATATTAGATGAAACTAAAAATAACCTAGGTTAAAATACCCATCGTGCAAAATATTCCCATCACCCAACAGCCCAACAATTATAGTATAAACAGAAAATGTAATTATTAAGATGGTAAGCATAATTTAAAAAAAGCATTTATTTGCACAACGGTGTATATCCAAAATAGTATCACATTTTTTAAAATATATTTCATATTTCTCAAGAAATAAGGCTAAAACAATTCATAATGGTAACGACTGAGACTTCCATCAGGAACACCACTGGAACATGGCAAGGGAAGTCAGACAAGCTGATATTCATTTCTTTGAAATAATTGAAAATGATAATATGTGCATTTTTAAGAAGTAGTGAATGAGAAAATGCGACACCATTTTCATACTTGTATTAACGTGCTTGAAATTCCGCGAAATGGCAACAATTAAAACCGAACACTGTTCGATTTAAACGCCAATGTAACTTCAATATTTAAATTCCAAACGAAATCTAAAGCTACCAGAGTGCACATTATAAATCAGCTGCTAAATAAAACACTAAGCAGTGTTAAATCCAACTCTATTACTATGACTGGATGTACAGTTGGATGTCAATTGACTATCAGTTGCATAAACATCGTTCCATAAAGGCAACAGAGTATTTCTGGAATTTATAAATACAATGACTACAGCAGAATAAATGGCTTTTGAAACCGTTCAACTTGTGTGATTATAAACAAGGGCCAAAACGCCCATGATGTTTAGCATGGCATAATATTGCACTGAGTAAACAACATTTTATATGCATCACATAAACGATATTTTATAGGTTTCAGCTGTGATTAAATTAAATATCATCATTTGAAGCAATAGCTCAACAAACAAAGTAAAGCCATGGTCAAGTAAATTGAAAACCAATTCCGAAATGTAAAAGTATCAATGGGAATGAAATGCAATAATACGTATCTAAATTCCGTATTGGTAAAACATGTTACCAATTGTACAGAATAAAATTAAAGCAATTAAAGTTCGTTCTCACGTTGACTAGTTTTCATCTAATCACAGGGTACATATCTAGAGGAATGATTATAATTGAGCATGATATAAAGCCTATACATGCATTGCATAGGGTATTCCCTTTGCCACATTCTGAAATATGAATTCAGGAGAATTCTTTACATATTTACAAGTTGCAATCAGTTACTTCTGAATTGTAAACCGCTAAAAATCCAGTGTATTTGACAAACCGAGATAACATTTTTTAATTTTACATAAAAATGTTCCCAAAAATCTATTTCATCCATTACAGTTGATTTTCGATTATCTGCGGTTAGGTAGAGAGATGATACCGTATTTTTATACAAAAGAACATCGCTATTTCTACAATGTTCCAAACAGGCCAACAAAGTGAGAAACAGACGACTTTTTTCTCAAAAGCATGTTCATTGAAGCTATAGAGCAAATTTATTTACACTGCAACTAAATGGGCAAGTAAGCTCGAATAGTTTTGAGTTTTTTTTAAATATCCAATACAAGGCTTTTCTCCCTCATATAACAGAACATCCAGGGAATTTCCTTTCCCACCTACCCAGATAACCGACAGCCATTGTTTCAAAGATAAAAAGTAGGTTTGCATGTAGAACATTTCGAAGTAAAATGTCGCCATTTTGACAGATATTTGTGAGACATGTATAATCTACATCCTCGCAAATAGTCGCACACCCTCAAATTATAATTTTTCATAATCAAGAAATACATGTACATATCAATTGACTTCAGACCATTTCGTACACACTCTTTTTTGGAGACCAGTTGTCAAGACAAGAGATAAAAGAAAAAACATTCTATACTTTCTGTAAATTCTGTACTTAATATCATTTCTAAATATTTTTGGCAGATAATTCAAATAAAACCTCCAGTATATAAATCTGCTCCAGCTGGAATTTACATTTGCGCACATTTGTCTGTCAAAATGTTTACATTGCAGACATTTTACATTATATGAACACAAAGAAACTTCACATTGATTTCCTCGTTTCTTACATTGCAAAGAAGTGAGCAATGAAATCCACCTATTGAAATCACAAAATGTTCTTTCGCTAAATAGAAACATTCGACGAATACAGCATCAATCTTCATACCATAACTTTCCAGACCTTCATCAGATACTGTTATAAATGAAGGCAGTGATCTTTCAATCAATTAAAAGACCTTCTCGAATAAAAACACTGATAACCGTGCAAAAACAAAAATCATGCTTAGTAATATTATAAAATAGAATTGTAACTTCAGGACAGGGTATATTACTGATGTAATACATCCCCTACCGAGTATATCTGCTGAAGGCTATACCAGGAAGTCAAATGATCTTGAAGACTTTCAATAAAGGGGGAGTCATTGTCTTGTAATTGTCAACAGCTGACTAAAACATTAAAATATGCACTGAGCTTATTGCCACTTTATTCGTGTCCATTTACTGGAATTTAAGGCTGAACATGCTTTGTGATGATTAAGGATGGTGAGAATTGTGCCGGGTGTTCATAATTTTCACTGCAAGTACATTGGCCATAAACAAAAGCGACTTTACAAATCAAAATTCAAATTCACGAAGTAAAACACAACTTTGGAATACATATTTAAAGGTCAGCATGGAAAGCGGCTAAACGAAGTTTCACCACCACATGCAATACCGACAAAACCATGCAAGATGTAATTAGGGGTCCAAAAACAAATTCATCAAAAAATGATCATTAAGAAAATCCCCATTCATATTGATGGAGGCAATAATACCAAATTGTGATAAACGATAAATGAATACGGAAATCCCAAAAAACATTTCTTGATGAAAGTCGAACACTCCATATTTAATAGTGTGATTTCTACAATATATACAAAAATTGCTTTATAAAGACTTACCTATCAATAGAAGTGGAACGGTTAGTATGCATATGTTTGCTCTGTAAAAATTATGAGAAAAAATAATTACTTTAATAGACAAAAACTATATGCACCTAAGAAAATAACTATAAAGAATAAATTAGAATTAGGTACAAACCATGCTTGTCGCTACATAAAAATGTTGCATTAATAAATCACTAATTAAATAACTGTGCTAAATGGTAACTGCAATTCAACAGTTTTTCAATCTAATTTAACAGTATATTCAATTTATACACCTCCCGAATTGGAAAAACTATAAAAACTGGGTTATTAACAGAAATGAAAAGGAATCGTCGATGACAACAAATAGCAAACCACCACAAATCAAAAATGCAATCACGAGGGGACATCAGTACATCAAATAAAAAATCACAAGGGTCCATTACAGCATGTTACCAGTTATAATCCAGAAAAGGATTTCAACATGTGTTTAAATTAAAATAAATTGTTCTTATTAAGAAAAAATAAAATTTCATATTTGGCTCAAGTATAGTTCAGGCAATTAACGTAAAAACAAGGGAAGAGAAGCATCTGAAGTTACCTTTCTTAAGGAATTGGATGCCAGAGATGGGGGTAGAGCAGAGTCGGTTATAAGCTGATGTGGAAGCTCAAAAGGGAAGTTGGCATTAGCAAGTTTCATGCAATCTTCCAATGTTTTAATGAATGTATCACACGTGGCACCGAGGAGACTCGTGGCTTCAGTCAATGTCTGCGAACAGGCAAACACAGAAACCAGTCAGTTTCATTCTGGCAAGAGATTACTATTGCTATTTACTAGCTGCATTTAAGATATTTTTTGAATTAAAGTTCACCATACTATTAACTATGGATAGTATGTATGCCAGTTTGATTTTAATTTTATTACAAATTTTGCTGATTTCTAAAACTTTGCGTTAAATGCTGTTAGTTTACTTTACAAACGAAATCGACAAGGCAAGTATTCTGGTGACGAGATTGCATGAATATTATCAATCATATGAATTTTATAGCATGTCCATAACAAGAGCAAGTAGCACCAACACCAAGAAGTTATAATTTGCATGTTGTGAAACATTTTGTAACAAAAGTCCATGCATTCATGAGTCAGTTTATGATAAATTCCTCAGTGCAGTAATGTTCTGAATGCCCAAGGAATCGGAAATAGATGCCCAATGAAAAATATTGTACATGAAAATACTTTTAATGAATTGATACAATGTATAAGACACTGTGCATGTTTTCGTAACATTATATGTAACATTGTCGTTTTCAAAATAATCAAACAAATTAGTGCAATTTTAATTAAGACATTTGGTGGGCAAGGATCTCATAGGTGATCAAAGATTTATCTGATTCCATTTCAATATTCTCGTTTCTCAACTGAGCGTTAGGCAGTTACTTGACACAAACGTTGAGTTTACCAAACAATGGGAAAAACTTAAATGTAATTATTATTTGTTAACGAAATACAAGAAAGAAACAACTTTTTCACCTCAGGATTTGGTGATGGCTCATTTGCTGCAGATTTCACAGTGTGCACCTGTTGCATGAGGAGGTCGCAGTAGAGTCGAAGTTCAGATTTCTTGGTTTTGAGCATATCAGGACTTGTGCTACCTGTAAATAAAAGATGAGTCATTAATGGATGTTCATAACAACTTTCATAGTGCCTCCCTCCAAACAACAGAACGTTTTTTTGTATCAACAATGATTATGGAGTAATCAACTTTTACATCATGTCTTGCAAATGGTCACTTATTACAATAAACATTAGTTAGTTTCTGGCTTTGCTAACATTATGCACATTTTCATTCTTACATATATGTAGCCTATATATTTACCTGGTGAAAAAGGATTTAGCTAAGCAAAGTAGAGTCGAATACAGAACACACTCTGCATAACTCCCTACACACACATACAAACTAGAATATACATGTATTTGAAACATCCTTTTTAAAGTGTTACATAACTCTTTCTGGTTTAAGTAATACTGAATCATTTTTAACAACATGCAAAATCCAGCATGCGTTATTTGTATTCACAAACTAAATATTTACTTAAAACAATACTTACTTGTTTCTTTCTGTTGTCTAGCACTAAGACTGGCCTTAGAGCTACCCAAGGCAACGAGCCACTGCTGCCTTTCTTGTGGGGTGGCTGCTTTCAAGTAGAAATGCTGCTCAGAAGGAATTACTAGATCCAATCTGGTATTATCCACAGAATTGACTGTAAAAAAAGAATTTCATAAACAATAAAATACTATAAATACATATCACAATGGCCGCATTTTCATGTTCAAGCAGTGCCTTACAAAGGTAACACACTATATGCTAAAAACCCTTTCAAAGGTCGTTGGGAAAGACATCTTAACACGCATCAGTAAGTGGAAAATTCAACTGAAAAGCTGCGAGCACTCAAATGTGTGACGAGTGAAGAAACAGTAAGGAAAATGAGCCAAGGACGAGTTTAAGTTAAAAATCAACGCAGAAGCCATTCAAATAAGGAACAAACGTATACGAACGCAACTTACGCCATCAATACTAAGGTTGCTTTAATTAAAATTCCTTTAAACTTACCTTATGAAAATCAATAAATTCGAGATTTCAACAGCCAAAACGAGAAGCATAATTAATGAAAATTTCTAGAGAACTTTATGTAGACCAAACCTGCGTGATTCGCATGTGGCACAAGGCCAGCAAATGAAAGTAAAAATGCTTAAGATAGCGTGCCTACAGGCATCATCAAAACAGCTAGCAGTTCATGACTAGCAGAGACTGAACAAAGGAGCATTAAAAATAAACTGTTGATCACAAAAACATGAAAATCGAAACATTCAAACCAAAGTGAATTAACGTATTCAAAGTTTTTACTATACTGTATACATTTTTAATACTAGCCTCCAAAACCCAGATGAGTGAAATAAGTACAACAGTATGCAAGGCCTAGAAATGAAACCGGCTAAGAAAAAAATGCTCGAGGCAAATTAAAAAAATAGTAGGCCTACTTGAAAACATAACACACTTAAACACAGCATCAATAACCACTTGTCGGGTAATTAATCATTAATCCGTTGCTCCAAATCAAGAAATAGTTTCAAGTCATGCCTACTGATATGAAACAATTCCCCCAATTTCAAATATGATATAAAATCCTTACTGGCAATCTAAACTACGAAAATTAACCAAGTAGAGTGCTAGTATGGTGAATATATATTGTTTACCATTTAAACATATAATAGAAATACTGAACGATTTTATCGACCTTGGAATATTTTGCACTGCCAGCGGATTATGTTTTAATCCTAACTTTATTCCGTAACTATATTAAAATAATTTAGCACGAAAAAAATCAAAGTAGTCGGGGAATTAAAAAAAGTATCAGGCAATAAAACTTGTTAAATTTGAAATGACAACGTTTGTGTAGTAAATTTACGGCATGAAAGTTTTATAACTTTTTTTTTAAAGTTTAAAGGTAAGCTTTGAAGCACATGAACAAACCCAGAACAGGCAGACATGGCAATTTATGTCGCAACAAATGATATACGCGGTATTTTTTATCTTCGAAAAGGTCTCGACCCTGCACTCCTACCTTTAGAGTAAAATATAACAAATAGGTAAACCTCACAAGCACATTTGAAGGCAATAATGAGGCGCTGTAGGAAACGCTCCTCCAGCACCAGCATGCGAATTTGCGAAGATCACATGAAATTAAAGGTTGAATAAATAGTGCTTCAAGGATTGTGAAGGAGATTACAAAATGTTAGTCAACTATCAATCACGTCAGAAAATAAGCAAATATCTATTGAATTTTATATAATCCATCCCTGATATCTACATCTCTTTTTGGAGTCACGAAATTTTGTTGGTTTCATGAGAAATTAATATTAATATCGGGAAATTAATATATAAGATGTTATAATTTCATTAATTGAAACGAAATTGGACCACGTTCCCTATGCTAATAACATTACAAATCACAACCAGGTAGAGAATTTATTCGTGTAACTCCAAGCAAGGTTAATTAAAATACATAATTTGATAATTGTACTAAATTGCATTTGGATGTAACTCCTCTAGTACGATTTTACGGTGCACGAGAAGGTCATTACAAAGTTGGTTTATGGTGGAGAAACAGCTAAAGTAAACTCTTGGTGGCGTGTTTGTATTTGAAAAAATAAGGAACACACGTGATAAGCTGATTCCGGATTTCTTTCACGGACAGCAATCTTGATTGCGGCATACAATCAAAAAATGCAAGGAGGAAAGTACTAAGTAAATGGGTGACTGGACCGCGATTCTATTGCCCTAAATAACTCCTGTCGTACAGGAAAGTGCATAATACTACATTTGCGTACCTGCTGGCCGCAACTTTATGAGGCAGACCCATTTAACCACCCTTGCATTTCGTTTTCCCCATTTCAAACACAAACCACTGACCCCTATAAAACGAAAATGATACGTAGCCAGACAAAGCTTTGAAAATCAAAATTTGTTCAAAATTCAGGTCTGGTTGAATGATAAAGCTTTTAAGATCAACGACCGTTTCGCAGTTTTTAAGCCGATCCTGCAGTCAATACCCGCAATGACCTGGAGTTTTCTTTTCAAAAATGAAACCGTCTAAGGTAAATGAACATACTAAGATTATCTGAAATTCGTATACAGTATTTAAATGGCATTTTCCTTATTGAGGTTCAAATGAGAAGTATTTCAATTCCGTGTTACAAGTATGTTTGCTGAATTTCACTGATAACAGATTACGTGAGCCTAAAATTAGCCCATCATGCTATATATCTTTTGTTCCAAATATATATACTGTATGGGTAAATATCTTTATTCTATTACGCTGCAATTATTTTGTGTAAGTATTGAAGACAAAATTTAATTTCAGAATGTGTAAAGTGTGGTTAGGCAGTTCGCGATGTGTCCAAGACAATTCATGGCGTGCAAATTAAGGTGTTAAGTGCAGTGCAAATTACAGTAGGCCATTCAACCAAAAAATTGTGCAACCTGAGAGAAAGGTCTCTCTCTCCCATGCCAAAGACTGGTAAGCTTGGCATCTAGGTCACTGAAATATGACTGTTGTGCCAGAACGCTGCTTGCTAAATTTGACATTTTTCATAAAATATATCAGCATGATATAGAATCAGGACAATTTATATTTCAACATTTTACAAGAAGAAAAACACAACATTATAACATGCTTAAATTAAAGTGATGGTAAAATCTATCTTCAAGAGAATTAAGGAGAGTGCAGTAGTTGAAATACTTACCTATAATTTCACAAACAGACATTTTGATGGAGCCTTTGCAGCCCTG
>JAQIXS010005351.1:0-12813 GCA_034700785.1 Rossiulus vilnensis
TCAAAATTAATTCCACTCACTTCATTATTCGGATAAGTCGAACTTCAAATAAGTCGAATATTTTTGGGGGTCCCCTGCGACTTCGAGTTATCGAGGTTCGACTGTACTTTATTATTGTTGTTGTTTAAAATAGTGATGACATTTATTGTTGTCATTGGAAAACACTCGTGACACACAAGCTCTTTTGAACTTCATGCGAGATTATTGAATAAATATCTATCTATCTATTATGCAATCATTTTCATTCTACCCATCAACATGATGATCAACATAACTAAACGTCGCGTCAGTCGCACAGTAGAATATTTGCATTAAAAGGCTTGCTAAAAGTCAAATTTTAAACCATGTAGCAACATTTAAAAAAATTGGTTTCGTTATAAAGGATGATAGCAATAACATTACATGAACATTGTTCAAACACCTATACACACAGTAAATCCCATTTGCCAGATGTAATTTACATGTCTTTCCCCACACTTTACGTGTTACTTTTCACAAAACTTGGTTTTAGTATGTGTCAGGCCTTGTAAAAGCAACAAACCTTTTTCCCCCATTCATCCCCTAATTTTTTTTATTTAAATCCAATGGACGCGCAAGTACACCACGGTTCGTCGTACAACTGTTTTGTTTGAGAATGACAAGACAATGCGCTCGAGGCATTTAGGGACCAACCCTATGAGCCTATGTATGGTAAACAATAGTTTGAGAATGATGAATTGTGGGTCGAGTTACAAAAATGGCTTACTAATTAGTATTGATTTAGGACAAGCTATTAGCGTTCGGCGATTTCCGCCGAGCAAAATGCATGCACGAATATGTGGGTAGGCGCAGGCTAAGCAGAAGGCACCTTCCATAGCGAGCTATGGAGTTGAAATCATTAAAGTCAGTTAGGCAAACGGGTTGGTTTCGGCATTTGCATTTCCCTCCATCATTCACAATCAGCGTCATCATCTATTTTCATTCAACCCTTTTTTCCCGCCGCCTCATAAAACCACGGTGCTAACGACGAACGCGGCTGCCAAGCAACCGGTTTCGGCATTTAGAAAAACGCCCCCGGTGGCGGCAGATAACGGACGGTATCGCTGGCATATGGATTACCAGAGGGCGGCACCGGCCGAAGGGATTCATACGCCGCGCAAACCGACTTCCTCCAATCGTGACAGATGACTGCGAGTGACCTCCACCATGAATGAACTACGTGCCAGCTGACGATACGTTACGCTACGCCACTCGGAGTGCACGTGGGGGCGCACATGAGGCGCCAACTTCGAACACCCTGTTTTCAACGATTGCGCTGCACATGACGCAGTTCGTCGACTACAGAGGAAGCCCGATTATCCGATTTAGTCGGGACCGCGACAACTCGGATAATCGAAAGCATAGTTAAAATAAGTACGCATAACTGTAGGCCTATGAATGAGCGAACCTTCACGGTCTTCCCCCTCGTGTTACGGCGTTTTTTCAGTGTGTATCAGTGTGACATCGGTTAATCCGAGTGGTTATTCGAGGTTGTACGGTTAATCAAGCTTCTACTGAATTATTAGTTCCCGTTTCGGGGACGTTTTAGTGTCTGTAGAAAATCGGATGGGCGTGGCTTTGTAAGTGGGATTTCGGATGTCAACAAAATTCTATTTACGAACGGGGATTTTGTTGACATCAAACCTCATCCACGACAACCGACTAAGTTGGCGTCTTTTCAATTCTCGCCGTCGACGCATGCGCGTCAATGAGCTTTATTTCAATTAGTTCTACCATGATCCCTCGCTCTACTTTCTGTATATTGGTTTGAAAAACAAACCACCGTTCTTTATAAACATGTTCCTTCTTTAAGCCCCCTAAACACGACTTACAAAAATTACAACGCCACCACAACCGTGAAGTACACTTCCCTGGTAAAAACATCAGTATGTGATTCGCTACTGATATCATTATTTTTATACTGATATCACTATTATAGTGGTTTTTGGACTACTAATATCATTATATTTAGTGATATATATATTTGTACTGATATATACTGATCTTTCCACTAGGGTTATAACTCAGCAACCATTTAGCAGACCTTACACGTTTATTACAAATGACAACACCAGCAATCATTCTCCATAACTTGACAGCTGTACACCATCATGTTAAATTAACATCATTACTGGCAATCATTCCTTTTCGGTTTACTTTACACGATCATTAGTAAACTCTTTCTCAGGAGTTAATGTCATTAAGAATGGGTGTGTAAGGTCTGCTTTTGAATAGCTTCGCGTAACAACCAACAGGAATAATGAAATTTTAAATTTCGCTACCACCAATCAGAGAAGATATTAGTCGCTCTCACATTGATGTGTTTATCTTGCAAAATTCTCCAAGAGGACATTTAGTGTATGAAGTTTAAGGATGTCTTATGAAGTCATGCTGCTGTCATTAGCACGCATTTGAAATGTACACATGTAGAAGATGTTACGGTTTCTTGAGTTGGCATGTGGCTTAATGTATACACGTTAGTTAAACCAATGACGTTGTTCTCAATGGCAAAGATTCAAGAACTTAAAAGCTAGCACCTGTGATGTAAGCCTTGCTATTACAAATTTCCTACTTGAAATGCATGCATGCATACTAACATGGTTATATTGAATAATACGGTTACATATACACTACATGTAGTGATACGAGGTTAGTCAAACGGAAACTGCAGTTGAATACCTAAGAAAAAACACAATCACTTAATTGGTTTGATCGTTACAATGACCATGGATACATTTCCTGAATAAATAATTGCGTTTCGTTTGGCCACGTGTCAACTCAGCTGCTCTTACAATCATGAAAGACAAAATTACAGCGAATGCCACTCGATGTAAATAAATAATAGTGCACAGAATTAATGAAAGATTGTTTGAAATTAATTTAAGTTTCTAACTTTACCAATTCAGAAGCACTTTATTTAGAAACTTTAAAATCACAACCTCAACTCGCCTTAGAAATACCGTCTGTATGCTTTTCTATAACTGTTTTAAAAAGTTTGTAATAAATCATTCAAAAAATGCATTTTAATGATGTCTAAATTTTGTTTTCCAGTATAGTTTAAATACAAAAAACCAACAGCAAGTTGTTTTTAAAAAAACCGTTGATGAAATGTTCACGGGAAACGTGTCAATCAGATGTATAAACCTATAAAGAGCAATTGATACCTGCATCGAACTTCTACTTAAGTAATTTGAAAATGGTGAAATGCTAATTTTAATTACTGAATTTCGTGCAGAACATTTTTTTTTCATTTAAGGTTTGCTTTCGTTTAACTGATGATTAATAAAATGTAGGTTGTGAACATTTGCATACGATTTTTTCCATTGCACAAATTACGGAAAATCGTCCTCCAATTGTAAATGTTACCTTAAAAATGATATAATCGTAAGCTGATCATTATACATGTATGTTACAATTATGTGCACAATAAAGTACATAATAAAACCTTGATAAATGTACATGAGTTGTCTAGAATGATTTTAAATTATTAGTTGTTCCAGTTAAAGAAATCTCGAATGTTCGTTAAATTACTAAGCCATCGTTTGCTTTTTATTAATTTTCTGCCTAAGAACTTAAGTAATTTCGCACACACGCGCACTTCAGGATTACTACACAAACATTCAACAAGTTAAAATCTCACCGCAAGAATTTCAAGCCCGAACTCCGCTTTCTAAATTTGTCACCAGATGACCTCCTACTTCCGAAGTTTAAGCTGACCGGAAGTGAATTTCTTAGGCCCGCGAGGCTGAAAAGCAAGTTGTGATGAATACGCAAGCGTGAGCGGGTGAACTACATGTATTTTATTTATAGCCCGAGCAAGCGATGACATGAAAACGCCTGTGAAATTCACTCGCTCGATATAATTTCTCATTTTTTTCTAATTGAAATACCGGGGAAATAAATATGCACCCCAAAAGTGAACTAAAATTAGTTTTAGTTTTCTGGGCCATCCTCGGCAAGCCTATAGGCGCCACCTATCACCACCTGCCTCTCAGCCTCACCGCAAGTTCAATAGCTTCGTTGTTGGGCCTCAATTGAGAGATAGCGTTTGCATATTAACCAAATATTTGCCTAAATGTTGCGGGTTAAACACCTGCAAACATCAACAAGGAGGGGGTTCCAAGCGGGAGTACAGGTCGCTTGGATTTCAGGGTTTTCACCAAGAATTCAAATTTGCTGTATCTAGAGATCGATTGGAGAAATCTTCGAGTGCCCTGAATTTATTACTGATAACACAGCTAGGTAAATACTAACGCTTGACCTATAATCTGCCACCAATTCGAAAAAGGGAAATTATTCAAACAAGAAAGAAACTACTTGATGGAGCACGAACAGTTAAGATGCTTATTCTTGTGCTTTCTTTCTCATCTTTGGCTTAAAGCAAATGCACTTCCATCAATATGTAGGAACGTAGTTTTACCTCTTTAAAAGCTCCCACTGCACACCATCCGCAGTATATCTTAAGCGGACCTTTCACGATCATTAAGAATTACAACATTAATAATCACATTACCAACTGTCATTACTTTTATATTACATGTCAGCCGTACACGATCACGTCAAATTCACATCATTACTGGCAATCATTCCATTTCAGTTTACTTTAAACGATCATTATTAACGATCAAATAAGTCCAGCTTTTACACTTAAGTTTCATCATTATCAGAAAACGTTTTTACTTTTTTTGCACCTCAAAAGGTGAGCTGATAGCAGCGCCGAATTTTCATTAAATCCGACTAATGGACTTCGGAACGCAGGTATAATGACCTTCTAGAATCTAGCGGCACGGGGTCAGATTTCCTTTTTTGACTTCTCAATTACATACATCCAATTCGCACCTCGCGAAGGTGCAAAACCGAGCTGACGTATGCGTGAATAAAACGGCAATGAATTTCAAATAAAATCCAATTAAGAATGCCGGCTTAATGAACTTGCCAAATATTGATCCTGTAACCGAATGCATTAGCGGGGCCATTATTGCGACGTTGTAACTTTGCTTTTACAACCCTTCTTGGCAATGCAAATGAGGCCAACAAATAACAAAACCTGGCCCAAAACACGTGTGCTCCGCTGACGTCACTTGGGCGGCAATGCCCCCTGGTGGCGGAAAGCTCTTGACACGCGTTGAGCTGAAACCCCCACCCGTCAGCTTTTCCTCACTTAGTCACGTCTTGTTGCGCCTTGGCACGGAATGCTTTCTCAAACGTTAAGTAACGGGTTAATCGCCGCGAGAGTCGCTTAAACTGGTTAGCAATTGTGGACAGTTAGACAATTTACAGCTTGCAGTTATGTAATCCTTGAGATTAAAGCACCGCAGGCTAACCTGCGAAGCTTACCAAAGGGGATACACTCAATGGAATACTGAACTTGGAATTGCATAAAAATACAATATATTTTGCATACACTTTTAAGAAGCCAACTTTCGATCCTTTTTGGTTTCGAAGCTCATGCAAATGCGAAAAGTGCTATGAATTTATTATTACACGATACTCCAATTTGTCTAGAAAATTAGTCGAGATTGACCTTATTGCAACGTTTACTGACATTATTTCCAATAATCAAACTTAATTCTTGCTCGTGAAATAAACTTTAGAAAGAACAGAATTATACTAGGCTTTTATCAGGGAAGTCCAATTCAAATGGAGAAATTCTTCTGCAGTAGAGGTTTATCATTGTCATAGCAATAATGTTGAAATTCTCATCACTATCCCCTTTGTAGGTTGGAGATACAAATGAACGCTTCTGAAAATTATTCCTTTAAATGTACACGATAAATTGTAAATTAATTCAATTACAGTAGGCCTATATATGCCTAGCAATACCGACAGTGATAGGTTTTGATTATACCAGGCAAAATTGTGATTTGTTGCTTACCTTCTTAACTGAACTAAATGCTAAATTTAAGTAAAGAGGTTAATGAAAAGTTATTGGGTTTTTTCGTATAAATTAGCGGGTAACAAAGCCCCTGCCTTGAAATTGAGTGAAAAGCCGCGATGTAATCATTTTTCAACGAGTCCTGCTTACGAAGTAATAGACTATGCAAAAAAAACTTTCCTATTTATCGATAAAATTGCTTAGAATGGGTGCTTATA
The DNA here is from genome assembly GCA_034700785.1 of Rossiulus vilnensis. Lineage (NCBI taxonomy): Eukaryota > Metazoa > Arthropoda > Diplopoda > Julida > Julidae > Rossiulus > Rossiulus vilnensis. The sequence continues at coordinate 6,112 of JAQIXS010005351.1, forward strand.
CTTTCGCAAAATGGGGCTAAGGCTCGTAAAGTTGCAATCTAGCAACAAGATGTAACAGCGCCTTTCTTACCCCCTCTCCATAATTCTTACCAAATTTAAATAGGCCTTAATTCACCCCTAGGAACAAATCTTCAGGTGCACGTGCAATGTAAGTACCTTACAAGGGTATTAAACTCATTTCGCGTAAACGAGAAGATTCTAGGGCTCACCCCCTGATGCTGACCTCGCACCTCGAATTCTGAGACAAATGTGTGAATTGAGCAGACTAATTTATGTACAACATGAGGGGTGAGGCATACTGCGTGGGGCAGGGTAAAACAGCGCTCGTGGGGACAGACCCCAAGCACAAACTGTACCCATGGATGCAACACATCGATAAACAAATCGCTCGGAATGTATAAATTATGAACAGTTCGGGAACAGCACGCCCTGTTCGGGTCATGCTTCTATAGAAGTAAAATTTACAGACCTGCTAAACTGGAAGAATTGTTACTTTAAAGTGGGCGGCAAGGGCTAGCTGAGCTAAATATAGGCTATTTACCATCGAATTCGATATCGAAATCCTGAAATGCTGTCAAAAAATCAGAACTTTTGACAACTTAAACTGAATGACCTATCAATCAAATTGCTATGAAAACATCACCCAAGAAACATTTCCTGAGAGGAGACGAATAATTTGTGCTGAAATTATGAGAAGGATTCCAACATCATTTTAGGGAGGATGTTGGTGACCACCCAAACCAAGTGGTAACCACCTAATATATCTGGTGCATTTACATGTATATGGATTTCATCCCAAAAACGTGGGGAAGTTCTTCGCCAATGGTGGGGTAATGTGTTAAAGTGAATAATAGACACATGTGACGATAATTATCTACATGTGCAAGTAGTTATGGCTTCATTACATATAAAACTATTCTTTGGGAAAGCCAGTGTAGTAAAGGACGCTAGCTTGAAGCAGACACTAGTACCTCTTTAATTAAAATAGTGCACATTACTATATTGCTTCGCTTATTGAATGCAGGGAGGAATTTGGAACATGCTAGAGCATTTAGACAGGTTAAAGACTATGATATTATAGTATTAAACCTAATTTTTAGACAGAATCAAGCTGGAATATATGTTATTTTTCAAATCTCATTGAATAATTGGAATAAATGCACCAGTTGCCATATGGAAGGCATTGATGGAACGCATATCGATTAGCTTTATTATTGCTTCCATTTCCCAACATTGTTCAACGGTTTGAGTTTTATTTAAATAACTGCCTAAAATGTATGACCTCTCCAGCATGTATTGGTAGATACATAACATTTTGGTAACTTGGCACAAATCAAGAATTGGAGAAAAGCTATTAGCATTTAACGAGGGTAATTTTATCGAGTGCAAATGTTGCTCTCTCACCTTTGAAATCATCCTGCTTAGGCAAGCACCAAATTCCCCTGCACTTGAATGGACCGGTCCTCCCTCACCCCGCGCGACTCTCACCCGAGGAATCCGGCTGTTTTTCCCCACCCGAGGCCAAGGGTCCTGGGCACGAGAGATAAAAACGCGCACCCCCAAACCATGTCACCGGGGAGGGGAACAAGAGAAACGCCACGAAAGGCGGAAATTGAATCCAGTGCAGAATACTAACGGCGCTAGCATTAAACGACGAGAGAGCCCTCTGACATTAAGTGTGCAAAACGTTGATGAAACCTTTAAAGTCACTTATTCATGGGCCTATTCAAATCCGTAAAACTATTTCAATTTCTTAATAGAAAACACTAGAAGTGTCAGAAATCACTCAATTTATTTGATAACATTAAAATAAAGTAGGCCTATGTATATGTACGTAAAGCGCAACAATTCTTAATGCAATTTAAAACATGTAACAATTCTATTGTATCGTTTGAATATGCAAAATAATTACACAAATTTGATATTTAAAAAGCAGAATTTTTAAAGATGCCCCATTTAAAAAATTTAAAAAAACTAGGCCTATACAAATCTTCAGTTTATCGCAATTCGTCCAAAAAATCGAAATATGGGACCCTTGAAGAAGTGAACGAAAACATGCATACATGTAGTTATTGCTAGTCAAATTTGATTTTTCGCACAACTGGTTTCTGTTATCAAGATTCAAAACGTCCTTTAATCGGTAGTAAGGTTTAGTAAAGTTGAGTCAGCTTGTCAGGCTCAATTAAGCGGTGACTTTTCGGTAATTACAGTCGATGCAACGCTTTAAAATAGCGGCATTGCAAGTAATTATGGTTTACCTATAATGAAGGGTTGTGTTCACTAACCTGAAGAAGCAATAATGCAGTGTTCTGAGCATTAGAAATTTTCACAGCAGCGCTTAAGCCATATATACCAAACCACTAGACTGATTATACAGGGAGTAGTTACAACAACCGATATAGCGTTGCAATGCATTAAAGTGCCAACAACTTGTCAAAATTCGAGTAATTTCATGCCCAATTTGAAACAAAGATTGAAAGATGCATCATGGACGTTTCTTAAAGAAAAAAAAGCATTTCCTGAGCTTACTACTGGTAAAATGTTTGGCAGCAATACCCAGGAATAGAGGAACAAAGTTACAAAGGAGCATGAGCATTATTTTGCATTTATGGGAGACGTGAAAAGTAATGCATTTGCTGATAAACTGAAGCAAAAGCTACATGTACACATTTTAAAAGCAAAGCGATCATAGTCAATATGCTATTTGCTGTTATTTTCCTTTTAACAGAAATAACGGTAACAGCACCAACATTAAAAAACTGTTTATAGTCTGTAGTCTTAAATTGATACACATTTCCTACTTTACCGTTTCCAAAATGTCTCGTTACAAAATCAAGTGACAAATCGACAAAGATTAATTTTTTAGCAATAACTATTTCAGCCATTCTGCCGAAGTAAATGCAAATACTGACATTAAAAGGCACGTGTAGCAACATAGGGTATAGGAGAAATAAAACTTATTGAAAATAGTTTGTTCAACAGCAGTTTTGGATATTTTTAAAACAACTTAATTCCCGTGCAATTGCTTTGCGGCCCAACCAAGTCTTTCATGAAGCTACCCACGAAATCCATCAACAACAGTCCAAGTTCAGGTCCAGGTCAACCGAAGACGTATTTCGGCAAACTGGCCTCAGTTCGCCACGTGACGAGCATTCAAATTCGACGTCGTTTTCCTTGATGTAGCTCATGTTGCGGGCTTATCAGGCAGGAGTGCAGTTGACGAAAAAAAATCATTTGTGGGTATTATAATGCGACGTGAGGAATAGCTAATGAAGCATGGTGGATATAATATTTCTCTACCCAAGGGGAGAACTCCACAACAACATTCCGTTTTATTCGCAGGCTTGGAGATTTTCTCGTTTCGAAATGTGCATGGCGATAAACGCAATTTATACCCCTGCTTTGTTAAGCCATATTTTATATAGCAGAAAAAAATATCAACTATTTAAATTAGCTGTTTTTTTGCTTAGTTTTTTGTGCCATTTTTTGTCTACTTTTTTTTCGGTCGTGAGGGGAGAGATAGTGTGGGTTGGGAAATTATGCAAACATCTTTTCAACAAAACTAGTCCTAAACAACCTGTAGAACTACAATTAAAGAGACTGGACAACCTTTCCCCTGAATGCTAACGCGGAATGAAATAATATTTGTAACCTGATTAGGAAAGAGGAGCATGCTCGATATGAGCAGCACGATTAACAATTGCACAACTATTTTATACTGGTCACCAAACGTGCGAACAAGGTGGTCAATCACGTGATAACTCCCTATTACAAGTGCCAGCAGGGTCAAGCCAAAAAGCATGCTAAAGCCAGCATGTAACAGATGCACGCAACATGCTCACAGGCCACAACATCAAGATACTTGTACACTTATAATTAATATATTTTTGTTCATACAATGTCTGTTGCATTCAGATTTATGACAATTCAGTAAAAAATGAATTTACGAATACCTTAATTTAAGTATCAGCATGCGTAAGACAGCATTTGTGTTTTTATGTGGCCGTTTGGAGGTATACACCTGTTATTTCGTCAAATAACTTGTTAAGATAAGCAGGCCTTCGCAGAACCAATACACTGGTACATTTTACAAACTTGTTGTTTGAGACCGAACCAGTCAATCAGAATTTTCATTATACGCAAAATTATTTCCAAAGTATTTTTTGTGTGCTGAGTAAAACAACTTGCAGATGGCAACTTATTGCAGTAAAGAATGATAATCACTTCATTAATGACTAAAATAATGTGACCAAAAATTTGCTAAATTTAGGTTTTGGATATAGGACTACTGTACACTTTAGTTAATATGTGAGTTGCCTGACATTTGTCAAGGACCTAAACGTCAATATAAATCATATGCAAAGTAAAACGAACATTTACCGTTCGTAAAAATTACACATATCCTCGTTTAAAATGTGGCATAAGACGTAGGCCTATCAAGTCACTCATTTAGAGAAAATTCTCATTTACCATATTAAGTGCATAATAATGTAAGCTAATATATTATTACCGGTAGGCATAAAAATTACATGTTTTTGTATAAAATTTATAATCTGTTACATTTAACAATCATTTTGTCGTCACTAAGGAGAATATTAGCACAGTAAACAGTAATATTCCATTCATTGTAACTCCTAACTGCATGTGTGCATGTTTCATGCCACATCTCGTTTCTCACAAATGAGTTTTAGGAAAATGGATGGATCATTCTTGCTTAAGATCAAATGCAGTCAAGAGTGATGACCCAAGCATTGCGCACAGTCATTATGATATTATCGAATCAATGCAATGCTTGGCTGATTAATTAAGTTTGGCTGACTACTGTATAATTTAAGAGTGCAATGAATAAATTTCGATTGTGCAGCGTTACTGAGGGGTCACACAAATCGGTCCTAAAGTCTAGCTCAATATATATTTTCGCTTCAGTTCAACCAGGGCTTATAAGAGTGTCAAGACATTGTTACTTTACATATTACTATATAAAACAGTTTTTCCTTTTGAGGTATGAATTTTGCGTCAAGTGTTATTATCCCAGCGCCATCCATAGCACACTGACTACGCAATCTTTCCTAGAAATCAGAGCATTCCATAAAATCTTGTACAAAATGGCGCGAAGATTAGTTCTATAAAGGGATTAATACGTGTGGAAAATCAGATCTCCAATTAACAACCCGCACAAATACTTGAACAAACAATTTACTACAAGACCGGGTTTGTCGATATGAAATCTACCACTAGATGAGTCCACAATTAGCAAGGGTCGGTTTGGTTTATGACCGAGCGCTACATCTTAAGGGCAGTCCATAAAGGACGCCCGGGTTTTGAGCAGGAGGGGAGATCTGTCAGGTCAAACAAATCGGAAGATCATGGCCCATAGGGGTGTTAGGTGGTTAGCAAACTCGGATGTCCAATTTTGCTTTGTGCATGAGTAACAACTTAAGTTCGTGAGTAGGCGACACTAAAGCCTGCCAATAACGATCACTAATACACTAAATATTCTTTTTTATATTATTTTAAGGTCTTTTAGTTCACTACCAATTTAACAGCTTATTTAAAGAAGTCACAAACGAATGATCTTGTTAAACAAATAATTCGTCGAATGACGTCATTAACAATAAACACGTGTTAATGATCTATTATCTATAAGGTTCATAATAAATTTCCCGTGCGTTACGTGGAAATTAGACGACACTTAGCCTAGTTTAGATAGAAAAGTGTTTCAACAACTTCACATTTTTAGCTTTAGTTTTGGGTCGTTTTACCTATATGCAGGGCTCGTGCCAATATTTACAAAATGATTTCCCTGACCAACCCAGCTAAATTTCTGAAGTTTTAAAACTAAATTCTACAGCAAATAATAAAAAAATTGTTAATGCCACTCGCATTTCAGCGCATAATTCATAAGTTTTTTCCCTCGCTTAACCTGATTTTCTGAATTTTCCCTAACTACCCCTGACCATTTTTCTCTTCCTCTTACCTAAAGGGCGCACAGGCCTTACTATCGAAAATGACAAGTTCTTTGTCCAAATAAAATAAATACATGTAACCTCATATGGACTATTTGAGCTACATGGGACGTGACGACGGTAATCAAACGGTCGACTTTTTGATGGACGTCTTTTGTGGTCGACCCTGTAGTTAGTTTTTTAAAACTCCTTTCATAAGCCGCCGCGAGATGGAGCGCTTTCTGCCTCACAAAGAAGGCACAATGTCTAATGTACTTGTAGGTGAAATAGACTTGCACTGTTGAACAAGGCACTTTACATGGCAGTCTAATTACCAGGCTTTCACAAATGCCCGGCTCTGACAGGATGCAAACAGGGAGCGCAATTCCCAAAAATTCGGCTGAAAATCTAGCGCCGATATCCAAACTGTCGCCGCATATCCCACTGGGCTAATAACAGGGTAGGGAAACTGAGCATGCCAATTACGAGAAGGTCTCAGTGGCCATTTTTTTCCTTTTTTTTGCTCTTCTTGGAAGTCAGAGAATGAATAAATAACAAGGAACGTTTTCTTACCCCACAGTTTTGTTGCAGCAGCACGAGAAAACCACCCTGCCATGCTGCCTAAGGAATTTGAATAAGGCCTGCAAGCTCCCTCTCTCGGAAATGCCTTAGCACGCAACTAAAAATGGGGGGCGCCTACAGCAGGGTCTGCAACAATAAGACAAAAGGTCGGCATTACGATTTTTTAATCAATTTC
>JAQIXS010005352.1:0-12813 GCA_034700785.1 Rossiulus vilnensis
GGGACCCGATCCCTGGCTTCCTCGAGGCAGAGGAAGCGTTCACGAGGAGCCCAACCCACTGACTAAGCTGGCGGGCATACATAGGAGTGCAACCGGGAAAGGTTGACTCTTATACTATTCTAGCAGCAGTAAGATGAAATGTAAGTTACCAAAGCTGGAACTAACCAAATGTATAGGAGATATCAAGGATTGGCTGAAATTTTGAAGCTAATTTAAGATTCACTAGGATGATCACATTGTGCTTGAATACAAGTTCCAGCCCTTGCTACAAGCCATTTGTAAAGGAACCAGGAGCACAGGTATTAGTTGTTTTCCAGCCATGGCAGACAACTATCCAAGGTCATTCGGGCGAGATGATCTCTGACTGAAAGAGAAGTCTATGTCAGGGAACTTTTAAAGCTGGTGATTCAGAATGTATCGCACACCAAAGAAAAGTCTGGTATGGCTAAATTATTTGACCGTTTAGAAACTCATCTCTGTGCTTTAGTCTATTGGTATTAAGAGTGATAAATATACAGTGATGCTTTTTCCACTTTACAAGAGTAAGTTCTTCAAGGCATGGCAAAGAAGCGGAGCTCCTCTAACAACGACATAAGTATTAATGGAATTCCTTCGCACTAAAGTTGAAGGTAAAAAATAGCCACGAAATGATTTGGTCCAAACACAACTGCAAAACAATCGAAAACGAAAGGAAGCAACAAGGGAAAAAAGGTATGATCTTTTACAGCAGCTGGATTGCTTGCAGTCAAGAACAGTGACAAGAAGACAGCCTGCATTTTTTTGCAAAAAAGCGCATGACAGCCGGAGATGCTTCCAAGCACAAATGATGTCCCTAACCGAGAATAAAGCTACAATCACTTCCAAGAGATGTTGTATCATGTGCCGGTGACAGGGGGAACCTATGTCGGCAAGATAAAAATATCACCAGACAAAAATCAATCAGCTGACTAACTTACAATAATGGAGGAACATTCCCAGAGACAAAAATCCTGACAATCCACATCAAGAAGTTGCAAGCCTCCAGATGGTGGGGGTTCTGCTTGAACAAAGCTATCTAAAGAACAATGGCCATCAACTTGTGAAGCAGAGATTAATGCTGTAGGAAACAAGAAATGTGGATCAATGCCTTACATTTGACAAATAAGAAGACTCATGATTTGATGGTGGACAAAATCTAAGCAGCTGAGATTCAACTATCCCTGTTTGTTAAGAAAGATTCATTCAAAGGAATTGAAGACCCTGCTTCAAACGCACCTTGTGTTGTCACCGACAGGTATGTACTCTACCAAGTCCAGACCAGAATTGTCTTCAGCGAGGATGCAAAAGACTTTCGCAGCCCTCTTGTTCTGCCAACTGATTCATCAACAAAACTGTCATGCGAGGACTGACTTTTTATTGACGTCTCACAGGGAGATTTTAAACTGCTTGAGCACAGCAAGCAGTTACAAGTTATTTCAGTATGCAGCCCCTGCTGTTAATTTCAAACCAAACTTTTGTGAGGTGTTCCAGTACCAATACCACTCAACCGGGCGTGAAATGCTGCTGCATTGAAAATTGTCGGAGTGCATTTTGCTGGACTGCTATTTCTAAAGGAAAAAGGAAAAGCCTGGCTTGTGGTCTTCACTGGGGTTGTATATTGAGCCCTCCTTTATTCGTCATCTGCTGAATGAAGTCATTGACTGCCTGTCACTTTCACATTGGATATCAGGAATCTTGTGGCCATAAATATGAAAGTCATCAATCCTTGTCAGAAAGAGCTTACAGATATAGTAGGTGTCCGCATTGATCCGGCCACATCCCTATGTATTAAAACCCAGCAACTGCTTTGCACGAGAAGTGCTGGAATAAAACGGCAAACTGGACGAGTGTCGATAGAATGTAACACCTGCACTTGGCTGTACTCTTGCACGAACTCGCCGTGACACTGGCGGCCATGCGCTTTGTCACTAGTTCCCCCACTGCATTGACATCTTAATATCCAAATCGTCCTATACCACGTGTCAATACACGGGGAAGACGCAGCAGCTATGTTGCTCTTCCTAAGCACCTTTCCTTCTACCTGTAACAGGCGGTCTCTTAGGATTCCCACTGCCACCAGTTGTGCTTCTCTGTTGAAAATGCTACAACCAGTGTTATCCACTTGCAGCATTGCTCCTTTGGCAGTCAAACTAGACACAGAGATCAAATCGTCAGCCAACTGGGCATTATAACCCACATCAGTGAGTGTCAGGATGAGATGATCAATTTCAAGATATTGCACTTTGATGTGCACACTTTGTCCGGTTGCCTGGAGCACTAGGTACAGTTGCCAAAATAGGCACACGTCGAAATCATCAGGCTACTGGCACCAGAGTTCACATACCATTCAGGGGCTCCTCTGATGATGTAGTCCTCGTGGAAACCCTATTCTGACACAAAAGCATTCTTCAATGCCTTCTGTTGGGTTTGTTGTGGTTGGGCTGCCGTAGACGCCCTACCTTTACGGCCGCAATGTCAGCTTGAAACCATTGACAGCACCGCTTAATATGTCCCTTGGCCTTGCAGTACTGGCAAAACCTTGCCCCAGGGCCATCATTGCTGCTTGAAATTGGCTAGTCTTGCTTCCCACTGGATCGCTTCTTTCGGAACTGCTTGGATGTCAACTAAAGTGCTTCACCAGTTGCAGGTGATTGCTTGTGACGATCATGCATTCTGTCCGATTCCTACATAAGTCAGCCTTTCACGTACCCAACCATTAAGGTATCTTTGGGTTGGACATCAATACTGGTCATCAATATCATGTAAGGCAGGCTGTTCAAGATAATGGACACCTGCCCTCATCCATGTAGCCACCAGCATCTGTAAACTACTGGAACTGAGCAGTCAGGCTTCCAATATAGGTGACCATGGTCTTTGTCCCAAGAGTTGTTCTGTACAACCAATGACGTAGCCAGGTTTCGGTTTCAGGGCGGGCACAGACAGTTTTGTCAAAAAGGTGGAAAATCAATAAAAGGTTATCATACTAAATAATCCTCACTAAATTATTAATTGGTTGACTTATCTATATAATTGTATGAAAAGAAAATACATAATTCATGAAATATAATAAAAAATATATTTGTGATACATTACTTTCGTGTCAATCATGAACATTTCGGGGGGATGGTTGCACGGGCCCGGTGTGCCTTTCCTGGCTACGCCACTGTACAATCGCCGGTGCATGTACAACCCAAAGACAAAAGTCCTGTAACACACCAAATGTTTGATGAAGACCCGACGTTGGAGACACCGCTTGAAAACGACTCTGAATACAGGAATCAGTCAGGCATAATGTGAAGGGCAGTTTATTATTTACTAAATCCACCCATGGGGCGAATGAATAACACAAGAATTAACAAAGAAATAGCAGCAAATTAATAACAATACGAGGACATAAATCCTGCAACACAACAATGTTGGGTCAAACGTCCTGCAATCCAAGGTCCTCAGCGCTGCTGGTCAGTTTTAATAATGGAAAGCAGTCCGAAGTTGAAAGGTTGATATGTAATATGCAGATATTTGTCTATGTAAGTAGTTTGAAATAGTAACAGGCACAATTGCAGATTGTGTCCAACGTCGGGTCTTTATCTAACATTTAGTGTGTTGGAGGACTTTTGTCTTTGGGTTGTAATAGAGGCTGTTCGATCCAGAGAAATAGTGCATTTGCTGGAAATAAGTATGCATTTCCCTTGCTTTATCCATCCTGATTTATGTCACCAGCTAGTCAGACACAAGGGTGGCAATTTCGTATTTGGCCTAAGCATTCGCTTTCTTTCAGGCTGGTGTGACACGTGCTTTAATTTTTTTCCACAACATGCATGGTCAACATGAAAGATACTTCGAGGATTAACTTTGTTTAAGGTCTAAGAGAATTGACTGGTATAGCTAATTGTATTACTGATGTTGGTGATTTAATAGAATGGTATGGATTATTCTAAAACCAGGGAATTTGTTGACATAATTATGATTGACATTTTCCCATAATCACAATGTTTATTTGCACAATACAATATCTTATTTGATTGAAATGATTGTGTATAGGAGATGCAAAAGTCACTATTTGCTAGAGTAATATTAATGTAATTCCGTCCAGGACTTAAAGTCCTGAAATTCAGTTCAACAATGATGATGGTAACCATCAAGTCACAAAAAATAATTTAAATGGGTTGCTGGATTAACCCCTACTATGGAAAATCTTTGGTGACAATAGGGTACTGAGTTAAACAGCAAAAAGTGCAGGCAGCATGCACAACTTTAAAGTGTGGTGCCAACGTCATTGGGCCTCTTAAGAAAATCTAGATTTAGTATTTTCAGGTCCTGGAAATGGATGACTGCAATCACTATGAGAAATTGTGTATTTTCCCCATGACTAATTTGATGATGCCCACCAAGTTCACCAGTGTCCTTTGAATCTGACAAAACTCAGGACCAGAAAAACTTTCAATTTTTAATGGGTCCTTTATTTGACGTCCACAGCATGATTTGAAATTGTTGCTGGTAACAAAACTTTAACATCAGAGACACCAAGTGGCACATGGTGGCACTTCATCACAGAAGTTTTACATGACATGGATTTCGATTTCTACATGGATCAATCTACGGCCACTAGCAACAAAAGATGATCTTCCTCCTCCAGTTACAACTCAGCCAAAACCAGGAGCGATTCCTTAATTGTTGGCTTGAATTTGCCGCTCTTTTCAAGCCAGTGCAGCACATCACCTGCACTAGACTTACTGTTTCTTTCTGGATTTTTTTGAGTTTCAGGCACTGTTTGTCGCTTGAAATATCAGGATTCTTTTTTAGGAACATGAAGCATAAATGAATGCCAGGGGATTTCCTAACTTTGAATCATAATTTTTAATCCAGGATGTGTATTATACAATGGGATAAAGCATTTTTTTCAAATCCAGAATTGTAAAGTATCCTATTTCACGAAGATGGTCGCACTAGCTGATAAAGTTTACTTCAACGGTATCTGCTGCTTTACAAGAATCGACACATAAGTACCATTCATTCGTTCCATGAGTTATTACTTCTAAGCAACTTAGTAGAATTAATGGCAAAAAAAATTCCTACAGCAGCCAATTAATTTTTCTTTGGCAAATTATGAGGCAAATTCCATAGTTTGTGATTCATTTTAAGAAACTTTTTGCCTACGACATTCTTTTAATTAACAACATTCATAAACAAATTTTCCACGGAAATGTAAGGCAATATTCATAAATTGTGATGATTTTTTCAAAACCATTTGCCTATGGCATTCCATTAATTATTTGAAGCACGTTAAGTTCTACTTTTCATGTTCAATCATCCCACATACCATAGCACTAATCCTGGTTAACTCAACTTAACTGATTAAAATGTTTATATGTAAAAAGACAGGCTCTTTTTATTTGGTCATTTGGTCGATGGGGATTTTATTCGACTAACTCTGTGGAAAGCCTGTTATTATGAAATCAAAAAATGCAATCAACAGATGTTCACAGATGGCAGGTGGATTTTCACAACCTATATAAAACAATCAGGAGGAAAAAATTTAACAGATTCCTTAAAAATATTGCTAACAATAATGAAAACACAAATAAGTTTATATGTTGTGCATCGTTGAGGTTGCCTCGTTAATGGTGCATCGAAGTGGAGCTACAATTGCTTGTGGTAAACACGAGAGACTCGATAGTGTCACACAAGACAGTGGAATGACTTGACAGAAACTGACACTCCCAAATTGTCAAGTTATGTACTTTGGTCGGATGACCCACGCCAGAGGCATCTTAAACTGGGCTGCTTGCGGGTAACTGTTGTAATTGAAATGAAATGATCACAGTAATGACGTGAATTTAACATGGTCGTCTATGGCTGAAAGATGGCCGAAATATTCAGCTTAAAGTCAGCTTAATCGCATAACAGGTGCTCTCTTTCCATCGGCTCTTATGAAATTCCCACGATGCTCTTTATTTAACAAGACCTATAGTAGGTCTAATGATTGTTAGCAATGTCGTTATTATTAATGTCGTCATGAATAACAATTTTGCAAGATCCGCTTACTTGTCAGCAGCGCACAAGCATGTTGAATTCCTGACAAACATTCAATTAATGTCGGTTTACCTTACACGATCATTAGTAATACCACGACTAATAATCGTGCTACTGTAGGTCCGCTTTAGAATTATGGGCTTTCTGAAAGTTCATAACATATGACCTTCGAAATTTGAAATACGCCCACAAAATGTGCGCGACGTACCTTCGCTGTACGAAAGCATCATTGGAACCACTTCAGAATTCCCGTATGCGAAGCTGCTTTTAGGTGGGTTTAGTAAGGCAGATGCTGCGGAAACTTCTTCATTTGATGCCATTATCCTCGAAAAAGTGAGAAATCACGATTTGCAACACTGACGAAGGCTATGGATTGAGTCAAGCGCGTGACTAACAACACAGGTTTACCAACATCAATGGATGGGTATCACACGTTGCGTTAGAGCGCCCTCTCGTAGTGCAGACCTGCGGTAGTAGGCGAAAAATTGGGTTACAAATGCGAGATTTGACCTTGCAATTTCATACAAAAAAATTCTGAGAAATTTTCTAATTAAAAGGAACGCCATAGGTGAAAAGTTTGCAAATTTGGGTTTTGCAATCCGTTAAAATTAAAAGGACTTTTTTAATTAGTAAATTTCTCCGAATATTTTTATTAAATTACAAAGCAAAATCCCGTATCTGTAACCAAATTTTTCGCCCACACCGTCCATAAGAAATCAGAAAAATGAAGTTGGGGGTCCCATCTCTCTTCCCCCAAAAAAGTGGATCCCTGGTGAACCACTGAAGAAGCAAAATGGTTCACGAGATTAAAATCGTTCAGAAATAATTGAACAAAATGACATGATTTGTACAGTAAAAATGCAGGCAAATTGAAAGATATTCAAACTTAATGAATTTTAAATAATTTATACATTTGAATTATTCAAGTAGCATATATGCAATCTGAATTTAAAAAATAAGGATTTGCCAATTTGAATAAAAAAAACATTTATAGTCTTGTTGCACTTTTCAAATATGCTACTTTTCTATAAAAAATTATATTTTTCATGTTGTTTTTGTCCTTGTCTCCGATATTTCCTATATAAATATGGCACTATACTGCTTTGCAGCCTGCAGATTCTTAGTTAACATATATGTATATATATGCATTATTATTAATTCCTTTTATTGAAATTGAAAGGAAGGTTTGCAAATCTTGAACTGGAATTTTCCTCTGAAATTCGATCACTGCCTCGATATTCATTACCATTTCATTCAGTGCAACTGAAAATTCATTACAATGTTATTTTTGGGGTTTTGCATGAAAACTTTACACTTTGTTATTTAAACAATGTGCACAAACATTTTCATAAAAATAATAGTTGAAAAATAGAACAAACGTAAATTTAAAATAAGATACGAGTTTAAATGTTGTTTGGTTCTGGTGATAACTGCTCAACATATCGTTTTAAATTTATCTCCTTTACTAAAATGCGTCCCTCAACGAAACCCTTTACAGACCATATGAAGATTAAAAAATTGAAAAATAATTGAAAAATTGATCAGTGATCTTGTTATGTCCAGTTTTTAAGCACAGATTTACTGATTGCCATCTGCATTTTCTTCAATGAAATTAAATCATCCTACGTCGTCTTAATAGCAATGTAGATTATTTGTAATCTCATTTCTAAACAATTTCAGTCAATAAATTTCCCTTAAAAGAAAATGAAATTGCCAAACAATACCTATATTCGAAAACCTTTTTTCTTAATAGATTCACCGAAGATTAGAAACAGCAGTTTGCATAACGGTGAGTTTTGCACGCACATTTCATTTTCTTATAAATAAACGGGATATTTTCGAGTTATATATGACAAATTACTCGGAGCCTAGTGACCCACCAATTCCACATGAGAAGAAATAAAATATCAGTTATATTAAGTAATCGATGCAAAATTAAATGCATCAAACATTTCATGCAAAATTATGTTTTTGCATGGTGGGCATACTTTTGGCTCAGCCTTAATTAATCACCCACTGAAGCAAAACCTTTATCAGAATCGACTATTTTAAATCTTTCTTTGACTTTTTGATTTTCTCCTAAAATATCTTTTTAGGATATCTATTAAAATCATTTAAAAAAACTATCAATATAGGACCACTCAGTTTCAATTTTTACTATCATTAAATAATTAATAGTTTTTATCTAAAGACATCCAGCAGCATCAAGAGCCTCTTTTTTTGGAAACTTTCCCCAAACAATAAAAGTTGATATTTATTAGTCATTAATTAATGCAAAATAAATTTTTAATAAAAGTATAACTGTGTGGTCCTTAAAACCAAAATTACAAATAAACTGGCATTTTTATAAAATGTTAATTTTATTCAAATTGTTGTTGCGCTTACCAAAAAATGCTACTTTGGAGGGGGATCCTGGTTGTTCACCCTGAGTAAACCTTAAATAAAAGCACAAAACAGAATGCAATTTGGCGAAAATAAAATCGAAATCGGCCCACCCATTGCAATATTACTTGCTATGCTCAAAAACGTGGTTTTTCAGTCATGTTTCATCAATCAAGATATCGGTCCAAAACCCATGGAATTAAATGATGAAACCACTTCTAATCTTTCAATACTTAGCAAAGGATAAAACTCAATTTCTGCCGAAGGGGCCATATTGCTTTTGGTACATTACTGAAAAGCCTCTGGAATGTCAAGTAATTTGGTAACAAAATTAAAATCAGATTGCATATTTATCTCACAACAAACGTTTAGAAATATCAGAAATGAATTTAAATTTAAAGGTCTTTCAATAAAGGACTTTTTGAATGAATACACTTAATAGTAATTGTTACAGCTTAATGATTTACAGATTATGTAAAATTCTTATAAAAATACATCAACATTTACTGAAAGAATAACATGTAAATTACCATATTTAATTGCATATCGGCCACATGCATAGGCCGCCTCTTAGATCATTACCAAAAATCCTTATTTTTTCTTGAAGCAGATAAAAATGTCTTTAAGAACATGTAATGTTAGCAATACTCCCCATGCTTTTTGAGATAAATGGAAAGACGATGCCATTAATCGGCATTTTTGAAAAGTGACCCTTTTTCAAATCTTTACATTTTGTTGGAAAAAGTGCAGCTTATACATGAGGAAATACAGTATACGTTTTAAGCTATATGAACAATCAATGTCTGATAAAACAATTGAAGAAATAAATCCAGCCACAAATTTTCATATTCCACATTTTCATGCACACAAATCATAACCAAACTAAAACAAGTGGCATAAAACAACATCTCCCTTTAGAATCATACCGTTGTAAGTCAATTCAGCAAATCGACGATCTTGCCAAACTTGTGTGCCAGGTTGCGTGCAACATATTTCCAGTACTCACTTCGAATCGTGTCATACTCCTTTTCCAGACATCCACAAAGCTAAACAAGTTGAAAAGTCTGTGATTTTGCAAGTATTAAACGAAGTGGTTTGCATAATTTCATATAGAAAAATAATACTTACAAGCAACACCCTTTCAAGTACCTCATCTTTGTTAGCACATTCAAACTCCAGCTCGTTTTCATGCAGCTCAATCATGAATGATAAAAGGTGCGACGATCGTTCCATGGCATTGTATAAGCTTGACGTAAATTCATCCAGTCCTGGGTATTTGCTGAGATCTTTATCAAGTAAGATGCTAGAAAGTTACAAGCGATTTAGTACAATCATGACAAAACGTTTTGTGTCAATGCACTAAACCCAAATGTTTATATCTCACCCTCTTAAGTAATTCCAAGCACTTTCATTATGAACAGCTTTTCTAATGCATTCCATTGTGAATCTATGTGAACACGTTAAATGCTTTACAAAACAAATCATCTTAGGTTTAATGCACATGTCAAAGGCAGTGAACTAGCCTTAAAATATCTGTCACGAAATCAAAATGCTTTTAAAAATGTAATTGGTCGACTAGTTATCAAAATGTTAACAAAGCCACAAAAACACTAACTTTTAAAGGGATAATTAGAGAAATTATGAATAAGAGAAAAACACAATTTAAAATTTTAAAGGCAATGAAATAGTTCACTTAATTTCTCTCAAAAAACTTACTTCACTTCCTCTTTCAAAACCTCATCTCCAAATGTGCTGGTGCTGCTGATGATAAAATACCGCTGATTCCACGCCGAATTGTTGCGCACGTCTTGTTTTAGCAGTTGATTGATGTATTCCATTTCATTTTCCCACAGATCAAATCTACGTATGGCCCACTGTCTGTGGTAAATGTATTGTAACGAAAATATATAATAATAATGGGTTTATAGAAAATCCAAAATGATGAATTTTGAATTAAATAGATATGAGTTCACTATTGTTAACCACATTTATATCCAACATAATTAAAAGGAGTGCAAAAAGCAAAGTAAGTTAATTACAGAGGTTTTAGGTGAAAACGCCGAAAGGTGAAAATGCCAAGCTTCAAGAAGTAGAAATACAACAGGATCCAGTTCATTTGATTTATAGTTTTTGCAAATATATTTTGTACTCTTAAAAAAATTGTCCACGTCATTCCTTTAATATTTACAGAAACACTTTTAAGGAAATTTGAAAAAAATAAGACTAAAGAAAATTCTAATCCATACATATTCTTTTTAATCGAAATTCTACTTCTAATTAAGACAGTTATTATTTTATGAGTATTTTATTACTATATTATGATCAAAAAAATGCGAATTCATGTTTTTTTTATATTGATTTACCTTTAATTCAAATTCATGTTCGAAAACAAGTTAGATTAATTTTCGAAAATTTCGATTTATGCAGACTTGACTTCTCTACTTTATAACGTTACATTCCCTTCCCTCGCATTTGGAGTTTTTTAATTAGGCATTTTTGTATTCAGTGTTTTCGCGTTCGGCTTCATTTTCCCAGTCGGCGTTTTCACCGGAGTCCAATCACAGATGCTTTCAACGAAAAATAACCTTTTCATGGGCGTATTTGCTAGTTTCGAGTAAATGTCGAATAATTGATATTTCTAGTACCTGTGCTGCCAAGCGTGATAGTTCTTTGCGTCACCTTGCAGAATTGTTTCAGTAAAAGATAGTTCTTCAGAAGCATCTTTCAACCAGCTTACAATAACACTTCGATGATGCCTAAGTATTACAATATAAGTGTAAATTTAACTTTGCTTTGCTTAGTTCTGTTGTAAACATTAACACTAACCACAGTTGATAGGTTTTGGGATGTTCTCGGATCATTTCTCCTATATAGTTAAGTTCTGTCCTGAGGTTTTTCTTAAGTTCTTTTATAAGGATCCGCCTGTAATGCCTGGAAAATATGATACATAAGCTGGCCATCAGAGTGTTTGGAGCAGGGACGGCCAACGTTTGAAGAATACAATTAATGTTGGATACATGTATGTCCTCTATGACCATATCTTAATAAACAATTACGTTAATACAGATTTTATTGTTAGTTTTGGAAATGGTACCTGTAAAACGGTCATATTTACCACACGGTGTAATTAGCTGGGTTTAATTCTCCTGCGTCCGACGTCAGTTGAAACGCCCTTTCGCTCTTTTCGTTGCTCTTTAAAATCGAGCGGAAGTAATCGAAAACGTCTTTAACTGGAAGCATTTTTAAGAAGATATGGAAGAAAGCACGGTTGGTTACATTGATAATCAATGAGATTTGTGTTTACCTACATTTTTCAGAGTACGCAATTTGAACAACGGGAAAATGACCATCGTCTTGCACGTCGGGGCTCAAATCCGCCCATTCAGGTCGATCTTTATAAAATATGAAATTCTCATCTAGACTTTCAGTAGAGCTAGAATCTGCCATTTTGTTCCGAATCCAGAGTTACCAGTTACTCTACAATTAGACTAATCTTGGGTGAATTTAGCACGCGGCAGGACGACCTGGCGAAACTGGTAAACCGGCTAAACTGAATTGGCAACAATTCTGCTGCCATGCGTACTCCGTTAAAGCCCAATTGGGCTTCCCTAACATTTTTCGGTTCCTTACTTCCTGCGTACATGTGCTTTGTTGTTGGTGGTAATCTGTAATAGCACACGGGACTGGGAGAGCATTTACTATTAGTTTAAAGACCATCCAAAACATGCATAATATATAAGGATTTAGTCGGAATCTTCAAGAGCGGAGACTGGGAGAGCAACGACCTTGTAAGCAGAGCACGGTCATTGGCGAATGTGATTATCTGAGAATCCGAGATTTACCAGAGCGTCTTCCGTTACTCGTAATATTAATATCAGTCGCTAATTTCACGAGTTGAAATATCGCTCGACCAGATAAACACGCCTGAGTAGCACGTACATTAGACGGTAAGCAGATGCATTTAATGTATATTTAGTAATCCGCAGCTTTAGCTTGCATTTAATCTGTATGTCAGCATGACCGACTCCAAAGCTAAATGTACATGTATATTACAATTGTAAAGTTTATCACTACGTTTACATGCACCTTTTAAAGCAGTCCTAACGTGAAGCCTTTCAATCCAAAGAATTATGGCGTGAGTTTACATGACAAGATCGAAAAGTTTGCCATCTGGTGCTGAAATGTGGCAAAACCCCCATAATCCTCTGTTTAAAACTAGCCATACGGTCTTTGGGTGTGCTAAAACCCGATTCGGCCTTTTGTGTACGAGATTGCCTCTGCAAATCGTTTAGTGCAAGTCACAAAATCAGCCTGAATCTGGTTTTAGATGTTACCCAAAACACAGGAAACAGGAAGTGACGAATGATTTCATTAAACTAT
>JAQIXS010005353.1:0-12809 GCA_034700785.1 Rossiulus vilnensis
TTAAAAGCAATATTGAAATGTTGACCACCTCGATGGACGCGTTTTTGATCTGACCACATCCGATCGAATTTTCGAGATTGGATCGGAACTTTCATTGAATAATAACCGTCTTAATATAATGATGAATAATGACGCGTCCATCAAAATTTCCCCCAAAAATCGTTCAAAACCTTCGCCTCCGTTTGACTCACTCGATTGTTTTGTTTTTTTTCCTCAGATAAAATCGTAATTTGTGATGAAATTAAATTTTCGGAAGCGAAACGCCGTTGAACTCGATCGAATGGCGTCGATATTCCCCTTCGGCCATCTTGTTGTTGTTATTTTTAAGGGGGAAATTTTTGGGGCGAGGCGCCCTCTTCTTCGGCACGCATGACCCTCATCCAGAAACCCCGGGGGTGGGAGTGACCCTCTTTACCTCAGAAATTCCTCGAATAACTTAAAACGGATTTCCCCAAAATTCACCTTTTCGAGAAAAATGTTAATTAATCCTCCTGTTCGGCGCATTACGCGGGGTTGTCTGGGGGTCATTGAAGTCCTTGAAAAAAGTTAGTTCGACGAATTTTTGGTCGAGTTGTGTCTGCAGTCTAGACTCTGGAGGATCTTGTCATGTACTATCCAGGACTTTCAAGGACCGGACATTTGCTCAGTGACTATCAGCTTCTGGCGTTTTAACTCATTTTAAGAAAAGTTAAGGGAAATTAATAATTACTGTACATTGCTGTACATGTATATCCACTTAAAAATACTTAAAATTGACTAATTACGGTTTGTAAATACGGTAAATTGAGGTCGACCCAAAAGGATGTCCACCATGCAAAAAAAATTATTACTCCTACATTTTTGCTTCAAATACTGACCATTGTTGTCCATTTGGAAATGTCTTGTTTGTTTACAACAACAACAAAAATTAAAAAAAAAATACATTTGAAAAAGAAAACCATTGCGTTGCAGGGAAAACCAGTCTATGTAGGTAGCATGGCGTTTTTTCTTTTTTTCAAATTAATTTAATTTTTTTTGTTAATATACGAACATCTGACCCTCCATATATTTACTTTGACCCTTGTGGACGACCAAATTCTACTAGGTAAAAAATAAAGCTAACAATTACAACGAGTATTTGAAGCAAAAATGTTTTTTAGAATCTGGCCCTGGAGAAACGATCAGTATCTTATTCTCTACTGATATAAGTATCAGGACTTCTAACATCAGTGTGCTTAGTGATATCATCATTATAGTGGTTTTTGGGACAACTAACATCAGTATGGTTAGTGATATCAGTATATATTTGTACTGATATCTACTGAGCTGATTTTACTGATCTTTCCACCAGGGTGGGCATCCTTTTGGTTCGACATTAATGCGTAGTCCTTGAAAGTTCTTGATAAATACATTATCAAATCCTCTTCGACTAAAGGGCATAAATACAGGGAGTCCTTAGGTTGTTGTTTTCCACTTTGCCACAGTCTTGGACAAACAACGAGAACGATGAAGTCATTCAGACGGAAAGTAAGATTAACCGGTGACCTCTGACCTCGCCTTTCTCTAGGGGCAGGGTGAGGGGAGGTGCTATTTTTTTATATATCTGAAACCAATTTCTTGTGGATAATTAAGCGGTGGGTGGCTCCCACGCTTTTTAAACGCTTTAATTTGCTCGGAAATGACTTTTAAAGGGGGGGGAGGAGGAGGAGGAAGAGATGCGTCCACCTTTGACCCTAATTTTCGTTCGAATTCCTGACGTGATTTCACCTGTCAGCTTCGTGTTCAATCAACTCATCATCCAATTATCAATTTCGTGAATTTCGTCCTCCTTCCCTTCTCTGCAACCGTTGAGAGATCCCTAGATGACCCGCAAGACCTCTGGTGGTGGCAGAAAAACGCCCTATTGACACCAGCGCCCCCTACACCTTGTTTTTCGGTTGACGCATGTTGTTGTTGTTGTTATTGTTTCTTTCGTGACGGGCATAATTTCGTCTTCCATCAGTTGCGAAAATGACTTTTGGGTGCAATTAATACTTCGCCATGAAATAATGCCTTTTTTTTACCATAAGGAATGAAGGGGCCTCCAACTCCCCTCCGGTTGCCCTTAGACCCTAATTAACCCCTTCCCTTCGCCCTCTAAAACCACGTTTCGTAATTAATTTAAGAAGATAATTTTGTGAGAAATCCACGTCAAATTTGCAGAGGATGTAAGTACATTTACCGAACCACTCTCCCCCCCCCCCTCCATTAACCAGTAGCGATAATTATGGATACCCTGGAGAAAAGATCAGCGTGTGATTCTCTGCTAATATCAGTATGATTTTATACTGATATCACTATATGCATACTGGTTTTTGGGTCTCGTGATATCAGTATTATAGTGGTTTTTGGGACTGCTGATATCATTATGCTTAGTGATTGTGTACTAATATCAGTATATTTGTACTGACAATAGCATCTAACTCTATGAACTAACTATATGAAGAAATATGAAAGGAAGATAATTATTATTTTACGATAATATAAATGAGATGATTATTAAATAGTAAATGATTGCAAAAAAACATTAAAGGATGAAAAATAAACTTAAATCATAAGAAAACAGCAGTGGAAGGAGGAGGAGGGGATAAATGAATAAATACTATTTTGGCGAAAATAACAAAGACAAAAAAATTCAAATTTCACGAAAATATCAAATTAATCTATTCGTTAAAGCGGGACCATTGTTAGAAATTACGACCGTTGCGGTTATTGACTTAAGAAACGCCTCCGAGAAGTGAAGGCAAAAATTTATCTTCAAGGGTCACTCACTGGTCACTCGATCGTAACATTCGACAGTACATCTCTAATACATTCTTTTCTTTATAAAAACTATTGTTTTACTTCCCCCTCCTTCAAAAAACACAAAAAAAATTCTGCATTTTTGGAAGAAATACATGTACATGCATAAACAATAAGGGGGAAAATTGCAAAGTGAACCAATTGGTTAATTCGGAATGAAACGTTCCGAGTGGTCAATGCCAGAACGAAGAATGATGGACAGTGGTCATCGTGTGACTCGAAATAGGAGATAAGAACTTTTTATGTCTTTTTAGGACATTGAAAAAAAGATGGTCAGCGCATGGGTCAGTGGCTGTCCGGCCATGCGCGCGAACATTTCGACGATGAAGACGTTTACGCAGAATTCTTTTGTATAAAGACAATTCGTAAAAACCAGAAATCGAATCGCGAATAATAAAAATATAATAAAAATAGAATCCAAAAAAAAACAACTTCAAAAGCAAGGAGAAGAATATAAAAAAACAATGAATGGCTAGTCGTTCCACCTGCCTGACTTTGTATACGTGTATATGATACGCATTTTACGCACACAGGCGGTCATCGTGGTCAGCAGCTGACCCTTGAACCCGTGTTGACCACGCGCCGTTGCATTCTGATGCGAACGGACAGTTGGGTGGAAAAAGCCATTCACCAATTAACCTTTTTAATGGCCTTTTTTTAAAATAAAATACGAGGTCATTGAAATGTTTGAAAAGTCAGTAAATTAGCATTTGTTTTACTTCAATATCGTGGTTGACACTTCCATCGGTCATTGCTTTAATGTGACGTAATCAAAATGATAAGCGTTCCCAAATCCACATCGGTTTATCGTTCGATCAGGGCGCGATCGCCAGTGGTCAATGAGGTCGTAAATCGCGATAATTACGACCATGGAAACTTGCGAGTGCGACTCGCGGGAATGACCTTTGACCACTTTCACACTCTTTTTTTTTTTTCCCCTCACCTTCTCCATGGCTAATTTGAAAACAATTGGTAAGCGCTAACCTGCATTAATCGCCCTTAAATCCTTCTTTGATCTTCGGCTGATCCTCACGTCATTATTGTTATTTTTTTTAGCCTGTACATAGCAAGTAGAATGAAAAGTGAAAGTGTCCGGTCAACTTCGGACATCGACTGGTAATTCTTAATGACATTCTTAATTTAAGGTATTAAATCCGAGATAATTCTTAGTAAGCGAAGTAACCTACATAAAATCTTGATTTTTACTTCCAGTTATCTTGGGTTTCTTTTCACTGGTAGAAAGATCAGTACAGTAGATATCAGTACAATTATACTGATCATATACTGATATTAGCACACACAAAAGTGCTTAGTGATATCAGTATTATAGTGGTTTTTGGGACTACTAATATCAATACGGTTAGTGATATCACTGGGAAAATTGCATTACATTGCTAACCTTAGGTTTACCCTACCTATTACATCTGTAGCTGGGTTAAGGTTAACCCGTGGTTAACTGCTATCCTGCTGTGGTGCAATGCTTTTCTTTGGTTAGCTAGAGGTTTACCTCTGCTTTTGCTCACAGGCCGATTGCACCAACAAAGGTTAAGCCAAACCCAAGGTAAACCTCTAGTTAACTAAGGAAAAGCATTGCACCACAGCAGGTGCAATGTTATGGCTTACGTTAAACCAGCTAATAAGCAGGGTGAACTTAAGGTTTGAAATTTAATGCAATTTTACAAGAATTCCTAGCGGCAACAGGTTATCTGCTGAGATTCATGTTTGCTTTGACCTGGGTTAAAACTCCCTATAGTAAAATGGTGCAACAAACTCCTATTAACTCTTGTGGTTATAGGTAACCCCAGGTTATCTAACCTTTCATTTAACCTACAATGGTGCAACCGGCCCGGAGTGAAAAAATTATGATTTCGTCGAAATTTTACCAGTCACATACGCCACACGTATGGCACCGCATATAAACGTTCAAAACGCGGGGGTTTGATTAAAACTCCAACAATTTTTGGCGGTTTTTATGATCATTTTCATATTTCTTTCTAGGAAGGACGGGGGAGTCACCCCCAAACCGCTCTGCCCTGATTCCTTGAGTGATTTTTGTTATTTTTCCCTTGGTTATCTGCAGTTTTTAGTGTTCAAATTTTTTTTTTTTGCATTTCCCATTCAATACTCAAATACTTCAAATACTTGAAATAGACAAGTATTGACTATTACAAACTGGTGTTTCACATTAGTATTACATTCTATAGGAGGCAAAGACAATATTCCCTCCACAAGGGGGCCAAGGGGTGTCCCAATTGCTTCCTAATTGCTGTAGCAGGTGGGGAATGGCACATACAATGCTTTCAACTGTTGACTTCAAGCAATTCTTCGTTTATAGGTGGTGCCACGTGGTAATCTTGGGGTAATCCCACCCAAGGTCCCATCACTGTTTAAATCCTTGTTAATCCTCGAGACGGATATAGTAATGGCCGTCGGTATGCTATTTCAGGTCGCTATAATCTTCAATTGAAATTGTCCAAAATTAGCGAAATATTAACGTGCTACGGGTCGCGCGCCAGTACCCGGATAAGACCATTTGTATGCATGAAGATTGATACGGCCAAATAACTGCTCGTAAGTTGTTTTCTTTTGATACATACATGCATTATCACGTGGTCCGGTTTGGTGGACACGTTTGACCAGGTAGATTTGACGTTATATCATTGTCAAGAGAGATAAAAAGATAAGCCTAGCATGGCAGAAGCGATCCGTTTCGATGCGATTGAAGTAGCATAACATTTCAATGATTTCCGATTAAGTTTAATTTATGTGGCGAGTTAAATAAAAACAGAGATGGATACAGATAAAAATGCCGTGCATGGGAATGGATGAGATTCATGTAGGGAACAAAGTGACTCTTCTCCCATTTTAATCGCAGCAGAAATTTAAATAAATTAAGCGAAAAAACCATGGTGCTAATTGGCCTTTCCCACGCATCCGTCGACCGGAAAATACACATATAGACGAATCGCTCGATATAGGACACCCTGTACCAGGGTGGCAAACAATTTCCAAGATTTGAAATTTAAGACTATATTAGGGAATTTTTTTGTTTATTCTTTTTAACAGGGCAACTTCTACATTAATTCAATTCAATTAAGGTATTGTGTTGTCAAACACCACACACAGGATTTGTTATAATTTAAAACATTTAATGTACACGTATAACGCTTTTAATGTTGAACTGTTAAGCAGTTTTAGGAGTATTGTAAGAATTTTTAGCACATTTAGGCTAACTCGTTTGCCACCCTACAGTGTTCACCATTACGAATTATTATTTCGTTTAATATTATGTTTATAAAATACTGAAGGGTTATCAACATTTTGAGATGGAACAGAAAAAACTGAGAATTCGAAAAACGTGGACGTTAAGTAGGCCTACTGGAGTTTTGATGAAAATTACTTAAATTTCGTTTTTGAAAGACGAAACGCGAACGTTATTTTTTTTCGTTTCATACGAGAATTGCATTCAACGGAAATAATGACTAAAAAGTAAACAACGTTTCGTACCTGAAGACGAAATGCGAGCGATTTATTTTTGTCCCAGATTTGAAGCGAAATGCGCGTGCGGGAAAATGGAACGTTTCATTCGAAAATTTGAATTGTTCTTTTTATTTATTTTTTAAAAAAAGGAACTTTTCGTTCTAGAATCCTATCGTCGTTCGAGCTGGACGGTCAGAGCACCGGTCAAGCGGCGAAGATGACCGAAAAACAAGAAGAAAAGAAAAGATACGAGGGTAAAAATGCAAACTGACCGGCGTCCGCGTCGACGTCATTCCTCCCGGGTGGCGGCGAAAACGAAGAGTTTCTTGAGTTGAATCGTAAAGACGATTGGAATTGGAGTATTGTTCGAAGAGCGGCGGAGGAGATGTTCAGCAACTAGCGCATCCCGGTCCAGGTAACGAACAAAAAAACGAAAAAAAAAGCCAATCCACGGCCTTCGTGGGGGCTTCTTTCTCACTTTGAACAGCCTAATTGGAGGAGAGAAAGAGAGAGGGTCAGTCCGATGCTGACGACGTTTCGCTTCACTCTGCCCAAATTCCTTCCTCAATCCTCCTCCTCCCTCTTCTTCTAATTCTTCTTCCTCCTCTCGGGCCGTTTGACGGATGACGTCACTAGATGACCTCTCTTATTTCTCTTTCCGCCACACCTGGCTGACTGCCTGACTATTTGGCTGCTGGACGAGAGAAACGCAGGTGTTCGTTCGGTGGATTCGCCGCTGACCAGCAGCAGCAGATCGACCGGAAGTGACACGCATTCGTTCGACAACGTGGAACGCGGGCCCCGCATTCTAGAACGAAAGAATCGGAATAAGCTCAGGAATGCACCTGAATGAACTAAAATGTCTCTCGAATTGCGCAGGAGATTGAATCTTGTCAAATTGCAACGTTTCGTCCACTTTATTTTGGATATAATATGCATAATAATAAGCAGAATTTGTAAACTGCAGGAAACAGAGTGCATCAAGGCAATTAAATCATTACCCTGGAGAAAAGAGCAGTATACGATTCTCTAGAAATATCAGTATGATTTTATACCCTATGTCACTATATATCTACTGGGTTTTGGGACTGCCAATATAGGCATGCTTAGTGATATCAGTATTATAGTGGTTTTGGGACTACTAATGTCAGTATGGTTAGTGATATCAGTGCATTCTTTTACTAATATCGGTATGTGATCATTATATTTGTACTGATATCTACTGTACTGATTATAGTGATCTTTTCATCAGGGTGCACTTGAAATTCTTAATATGGAACAGCATATCACATTTTAAGCATTTTTAAGTGATAATTACATTTTTAATTTCGATTCTTCATATTAACTCAACAAAAACAAAAGCACGATGAATGCACTAGATTGCATAGCAATAAAAATGCTTAAAATGTGATATGCTATTCAATATGAAGAATTTGCAAGCGTAGTGATTTTATTGCCTTTAAAAAGCGCTGTTTCCTGTAGTTTATACATACTGCTTATTATGTATTTTATTATAACGTCTACTAAAGTCCAGAAATAAAGTGGTCGAAACGTTGCGATTAATGCAGTTTGGCCATGTCCGGTATGGTTTATTTTCTCGAATTGCCTATGTGAATTTACTGAAAATGCATTGCCATAACTTCACAGAAATTGTATCTGTGCTTCAAACAAATTAAGCGAAACCAGTGCCGTGTTTGGCTCTCGAGAGGTTAATTTTGCTCTCGCCTGAGCCATCTCCAACTGTCAGAATGAAAGTCGTGAAAAACTAATGCCTAGTACCGCACGTCAATAGTATACTGCACTATAATTGAATTGGGCAGGTTTAATTTGATCTGTCCAATATCGTGTAAATTGACCAACACGATTTGGACGTAGAAATTTGGCGGCCGTTGCCCACCTCCTGGTTGATTAGGTGAAAGAAAGTGAAACAAAAAGGTGGCATTATAGTGCGATTTCGCACTGAATTCATCCTGATTTATGCGTCTGCGTTTTTGTACGAAATGTCTGAACCCACGGACTCGCTTTTTCCTTCAACTTATTCTTCGTAGTATCATCCTCTATCTTTTTCGATTCACCACCTGTTTATTATTTGTTTTCACGCCATTGTAGGTCCCTTTATGGTCTCTTTTGATTACATCCGTATTTTCTCCACAGACGTCTGAAAATGATGTATAAAGAAACATGTTTTTTCATACAAACCTATATTAATTACGTAGGGAACGTACCAAATATCATTTAAAAATTTAGATAAGCATTGAAGTTGTGGGCTTCGTGGGGAACGTTTTATTAAATTCCAAACTCATCTTCCATTACGTAGTTTTTAAGAAGCAAAAAAAATTGAAAAATAAAAATACTACAAGTATTTTTATTTTTCAATTTTATATATATATTTATAGTCGGTCCTTGGGTTGGACCAAACACGAGGACGAATAATAAAGCTTTGTACTTTGCAGATTGTCCGAAGTACGAGATATGAATGACACAACAATCGCAAACGAAATCGTGAAAGTAATGAAGGGGAATGTGATTGCGCAAGTGAGTGGAAAGTCAGGCAAATGAGTTAATATCACAAAATTGCACGTTTAGGCTGCAGCTCGTGCTAAACCGAAACATCTCCGTACGAACGATTCCACTTCTCGTATGCCTCTAACGTCGTTGGTGACACACTGCGCCGGATGCGCTTCAGTGCCTCCGAGAAGTCCTGAAAGCCAATATTTCGCACCTGAAATAAGCCAATTACTTACGCAATTACTTCGACATTTCCAAAACAAAGTGAAAGGCTACAACGCTTATGTAATACCATGGTAGCTCACCTGATCTGGATTCATGCATTTTACTTGCTCTGCATCTAATTCTGAAATTAATAAAGCAACATTTACACGAAATAGTTAGTAACAACGCTGCAAAATCAGCTTCCATCACGATTCGCATTCTGACCTCTAATTGGCCCTAATGCCGCATCTTTAGCCAAAGCGGTCAAGTCGCTCCCAGAATAGCCATCCGTTAGCCTGGCTAGCTTCTCCAGCTGCGTTTTGGTAAGCGGGTTGTTGTGCTTGGACAGCAATCGTTGCAGCAGGGTGACCCTTGTAAGCTGATCTGGTAGCATGACATAAACGCGCTTAGGGAAGCGCCTGAGTGCAGCCTCATCAAGCTCCTGGGGCCGATTGGTTGCTCCCATCACCAGGATTCTTTCCTCGGCATCAGCATGAAGCTAAACATTACAAAGAGATTAAACACTACCCGCAATGCTAGTTAAGCAGCAGCGGTGCCAATTACTTACGCCATCAAATTCAACCAAGAATTCCGTTTTCAAACGTCTACTGGCTTCATGCTCGTTTTCTTTCCTCTCCGTTAGCAGTGAGTCAATTTCATCTAGGTGAAAATAGAGGTTTTTTGTAAGTAATTTTTTTTGGGATTAACAGCTTCCTCTTCTCTCCCCTCCGCTAACCGTTGTAACTATTACAGCATTAGTTTGAAATACGTAACAAACTGCAATTTTTATTTCATTTGAAAAGGTGTTTTTTACACACAAATCCATTTCGCATTGCTTAGTTTTTTGACAAGATGCACTGTTTATACAAAAAATTGTGGCGCGTTAGGAGAAGCTTACTGGCTAATTTATATACATATTAAGAGTGGTACTTACCAATAAACACAATACTGGGCTGCAGTTTCCTGACAACAGCAAAAAGGGCTCTAACCAATTTCTCGCCTTCCCCAACCCGATGCAAAATGCACTTCGTTAACAATCAATATTCTACGATTAAGTGCACAGTTAGGGAATCGTGATAAAAATGAAACATTAAAAAAACTTGCAAATTTGGAAGTTAGCGTGGAGGCACTGATATTAAAAAACGGGGAATTCGACTCGTGTGCCACAGCTTTTGCCAGCATAGTCTTTCCATTGCCAGGAGGTCCAAAGAGAAGCAAACCTCTGGCAGGCGCCCGCAATCCCGTGAACAACTGTAATTCAAACAATCGTTACAGATTTGGATTCAATCGCCTTTGACTACCATTATTACGAGAATACTTTAAATCCATACTTCTGGCCGCAGGGCAGGAAGAATCACAATTTCCTGTAAAGCTTGCTTCGCGGTTTCTTGGCCTGCTACGGAAGAGAATGACGCATGAATGAACGGAATCAACGTGATATATCTAATTGCGGGGCAAATGGACGATGAGTGTTACCTATGTCTTCCCAGAGGACTGGCGAGCCGCCTTCTACTATTACATCCAGAATGTTTTGAGCAAGTTTGGAGTCCACGTTCCGCAGCCTAGTAACCTTTCGGGTCGGTGTTCTGTTGGGTGTACTGGGACCCTTTGGCGAGTGACGACCTTTTGAAGATTCTGCGGTGACAGGGTGACCCTTGTAAGCTGATCTGGTAGCATCACGTAAACACGCTTAGGGAAGCGCCTGATTGCAGCCTCATCAAGCTCCTGGGGCAGATTGGTTGCTCCCATCACCAATATTCTTTCCTCGGCATCAGCATGAAGCTAAACATTACAAAGAGATTAAACACTACCTGCAATGCTAGTTAAGCAGCAGCAGTGCCAATTACTTACGCCATCAAATTCGACCAAGAATTCTGTTTTCAAACGTCTACTGGCTTCATGCTCGTTTTCTTTCCTCTCCGTTAGCAGTGAGTCAATTTCTTCTAGTTGAAAATAGAGGTTTTTTGTAAGCAATTTTTTTTGGGATTAACAGCTTCCTCTTCTCTCCCCTCCGCTAACCGTTGTAATTATTACAGCATTAGTTTGAAATACGTAACAAACTGCAATTTTTATTTCATTTGAAAAGGTGTTTTTTACACAAATCCATTTCGCATTGCTTAGTTTTTTGACAAGATGCACTGTTTATACAAAAAATTGTGAAGCATTAGGAGAAGCTTACTTGCTGATTTATATACATATTAAGAGTTGTACTTGTTGGTTTTCGGCAGGGGATTTAGGGGTTAAAGTGGCGGCTTGGCCGTTTCCCAAAATTCCTGAATTGGGGGAAATCGGGTGATGGGCGGTAAGTTGTCCGCCATCACCACACGTCGAAGGAAAGCGACTTCACCCAGGAATGTGGACACTTACTGATTTGTTTTGACCTATTGTTCCCTGCTCGGAACGAGACCACGCGGCACGTCTCCCACGTCCAGTTTTTCGCCGGACCAGGCGGGAAAACGCGCTGCACGTCGCCCACGCATAAATTTTTGCCGGATAAGCCGGAAAAATGCCCAGCACGTCGCCCACGCCCACATTGTCGCCGGACCAGCCGGAAAAACACGTGTTGCACAGAAATAAAAATCAAAACGTCGCCGGACCAGCTGGGACCAATTATAAAGTTTGGCGGGCAAGCCTTAGCCAGCAAGAAAGTCTCGTCGCCGGGCCAGCCGGATCAAAATCTGTTTTCACCGCCGGCACCAACGATAAAGTTTGTCGTCGGGCAAGCCGGGACCAACTATAAAGTTTCGTCGCCGGACCAGCCGGGACCAACCATAGTTTAGTCGCCGGACCAGCCGGGACAGAAACCAGAGTTTGTCGCAGGGACCAGCCGGCAAAGAAGCGCGCATGCAATTTTTCCTTGTGTGGTTTTGTTTGCGTCAGACGCCTGTTTGCACAAGGATGAGCCCCTGGACCTGTGCAAGGAGAAGATCTTCACTGCAAGCAACCAGCAGCTCATCGACTGCATCATCGACAACATCCTGCCGGCCGAGGACCGGTGCCGGAGCAAGGCCAGAATCCCCAGACCTGACAAGGAGGCTGCTGAGAGCCAGTATGACTTCAAGGAGGAGGCCCGCAGCCCCTAGCAGGAGCACAAGAAGCCGTTCGGCAAGAAGCACTGGGGGGCTGGCCCTAGTCACGCAGGCGAAGAGCCGCTCTCCCCCCGCAAGCCCCAGCACTCATGCAAGGGCAAGCGCTACCAGGCCTTTATGTCCGAGAAGGCCCTGCAGCCCTCCAGGGAGCACAAGCTGAGCAGCGGCACGCGCACCCCTTTGTACTCGTCGGAGAGCGCAGCCTGCCGGAAGTCGGACAAGGACGAGGCGGTGAAGACACCGAAGACAAGGTTTGTACTTGAAGACGAAACCTGGGTGGCAAACTAGCAGTATCCCGAAAGCCCTGTGACAGGGTTCGTGCTGCCCTGGAAAAGCAGGGAAGAGAAGAATGGTCAGGGAAAATGACGTTCTTGCTCGAAAATTGGGAAGAATCCTCGCTCCATGAGCTGCATCAGCCTAATTTAGCCGCAGAAATGTTAAATTTACATGTTTAATTTAATTTTAATTGACAGCTGCTAGAATGAAAAAGAAATTTGGCACCCTCGTTACCTTGTTGCTGTGGTTTTTGCCCCGTCACCAATGGATTCTTGTGACTCGTAGCAGGTGCTCGACTCCTTCGGACGTGGAAACCGAAAACGTGAACTGCACTTCGGCCAACCCCGACCTGTCGGGCTCGAGGCACACAACATTAACCCCGGATCTGGAGAACGACAAGGATCGGTCGAGGAAGCGGTTCAAAGCCGGGTC
>JAQIXS010005354.1:0-12807 GCA_034700785.1 Rossiulus vilnensis
ATTCCGTAGCTGCAAGTCCACGTTGGACCTCATCCCATTCGGAAGGGTGGAGCACCAGCAATTCCCGGTCTCACAGAAAACATTGCATCTTAGAGAATATTTTGATTAACATTTTTTTTTGATGAAGAGGACTACCTGTAGCCTAGAGAAAAGAAATCTCAACCCAAATTGAAAAGTGTATCAATTATTGTAAAAAAAAAGTCTTTCGTCAATAATCTATTTCATTAGAAAATTGCACCGGAGAATATAGCGAATTACAATTAACATTCATACAAGTACAAGACGAACAAAGCGAAAGACATTTCCAGGAAAATAATTATTTGTGGAAAAATTAATTGCTTCGGAGTACTTTGAAGAAGATGAGATGGAAAGCGAAGTAACGAAATTAATTAAATAACAAAACGCTGGTGGCATTGTTGAAATTCGAGTTCATCAAAATCAATTTCATCTCGTTTTATTTACGATGTCGGGGGAACTGCGTTTTGTAGATGATCTGCCATTGGTCAGCAAGGCCTGTACCAAAAGTCAAGATAAAATCAAGAAATTCTGGCAACAACGAACGTTTATATTAGTCTTACATTCTTATATTATACACAATTCTTATCTTGTACCTTTGTTGTATCCTTACAAGGTGAGACACTACAACAACTGTTAATTTCAAACTTAAATTTGACTCCAATTTGTCATAAAAAAGACACCCAAACAAGAAAGTTAATAAAATTTGATATAAAAAACCAGAAAAAAAAACTGACCCACCTAAAGGTATTTAAACTTATCTGCATTTGTGAACAATTTAAGGCACTTTCAAATGCAGCTAAATTGCATGAAAACAGACCGAAAAATGCAAAGTCATAAATTCACACCAATTGCACGGAAATTACATCGTGTTTCGAACAAATTATGCAAAACAATTATCATTGCAACTTTTAAATCTCATAACATGGTATCTCCTCCGGAAGCTACATGTATTATATAGTAGTGGCAGGGGTAAAAGCATGCAGGTGTCCTAAACAATACAAAATGTTTTACTGTGGTTTTAAGGCTTTTCACCTAAGAAATTTACGAGGAATTTAAGTCAAGTTAGGTGCATTTTAAAAGAGCAAAGGAGTAAATCCGAATTTAAATGAGAAATCTACTTGCCGAATTAAATACGTACATGTGAATTTATGGCATTAGCATTTTCATGCCGTTTTCAAGCAATTTAGCTGCATTTAAAATTGTTTTAAATTGTTCACAAATGCAGTTCATTTTGAATAACTTCAGGCGGGCCAGTTTTTTAAAATATTTTTTCTATCAAGTTGCATTTACTTTCGCAGGTAAGCAAGTTTATTTGACCGAAGGTATCGATGCATGTAAAATAAACGAGAACCCAGAAGAAAAAAAACCAAACAATGAACGATGCAAACAAACCAAAGAAGACCAAAGTTCTGCACTTAAACCAACCGAGACTGCACCAGACTGGCCCTGACCAAAGGTCCTTGGGCAATTACGTTGTGTTTCTTAACCAACATCCGAATGAATTCCAGGAGGAGACCCAGAGACGAGACGAGGCCGCCGTTGCCATTGGCAACAGGCGCCATGGTAACTGATACTATTCAACTTTCAACCCAAAAATAATCCTCACGTAAACTCGTGTTGCATATCGCGCCAACTGAGTGTAACTATTCGTCAATAATTGATGAGAGACATCGAAAGAGAGAGAGAGATAAACATCTTCATCCACCCCCCCCCTTCCCCCTCAAACCCCTTGATCGTTTTAAAAGATCGAACATATCTGCGACCAAGATCTGCGAACAATTGATTTGACCAGAGCCGTATAGCGAGAAAACAAAGGCAGCAGACAGAAAACAAAACCACCTGATGGAGATGAGTAAAAAAAAAAGTTTTAAATTCATTAGAAACGAAATCTTGGCTAAAATGCGTCCATTGGGGATTGTGTGTAAAACAGCCAACAATTATCAGTATAATTTTATACTGATACCACAATATTTCTATACTGATATCAGTGCGATTCTATACTGATATCACTATATACATGTATACAGTGGATTTTGGGACTACCTGATATCAGTATGCTTAGTGATATCATTATTCTAGTGGTTTTTGGGAATACCAATAACAACATGCTTAGTGACATCCGTGTTATAGTGGTTTTGGGATGGTTAAATCTCACGGGGAAAAAATCAAATTAATTTTACTTTAATTAGTCCTTGACATTTAATTCGTCAAATCATTATAATTTTATACTGATACCAATATGGTCCTATACTGATATCAGTATGACCTTAGTGAAATCAGTACGATTCTAGACTGATATCACTATATGTATGTAAATACTGGTGATATCATTACATTTTTACTAACATCAGTATATGATCGGTGTATTTGTTCCGATATCTACAGTACTGATTATACTGATCTTTCCACCAGGTTGAGTTTTAATTGCAATCAGTACGTTTTCATCATTCTAAGAAAGGTATTCTCTTATTTAACTATAATTTATTCAGTTGACGTTGTTCATATATTGTTACTAAACAATTTCTAGACAACGTAAAGTTATGTACATGTATCTTCGTAAACTATTTAGAAAACGTATAAAACGTTTTGGGAATGTCCAGAATATAATTAAATCTTTCATTTTCAAAATTAAATCTTCGTACATGTGTGTGAAAGACACTTTCCATTTTTGAAAAATTTTGAAAGGTAAATTATCCGAAATCAATAACTTGTGTTTTTCATTTCAAAGGCCTTTTTTTACAGGCTTTTAGTAGGCTTTTAAATAAAAGAGTGTGCAACCATAACGTAGTAAGTGCCTCAAAATCAACCATAATGGAGATGTAAAAAGCTGAATAATTCCGTAAAAAATATTTCGTGGATTTCGTGAAAACAACAATACTTTCAGACGTTGTACAATTGTACGCTAGTGGTTTTCAACCTTCATTAAATAACGGCTGAATAAAAGTGTCAATTTCTTGTTAATATCAAGTTTTCTTACATTTGTGAGATGGCGGCTGTGAAATGCGGCATTGAGTTATACTTTTTTTTACCAGATTATTCTTCAAATGGTAACCAGGTCAATTCTCAAATTTTCGTTCTAGACATTTCCGCCAAATTACGACGTCACGAACAATAAAAAATGCATTTTGTGAAAAAGGGAAAAAAATCGAGAAAACATGTTTTAGAAATTTTCGGTCCCAGCCAAAGACATTCAAAAGCACTTAATGCGTCCACCCGTCAATTTTCGAGAAAATAAGAAGCAGATTTAGGACGCCAGGGGGCGCTCTCCTGGAGAAAAGATCAGAATGTGATTCTCTATTGATATCAGTATAACCTTAGTGGTAGCAGCATAATTACATAGTGATATCAGTATTATAGTGGAGAAAAGATCAATTTATACTATTTTTACTGATACCAGTATGATTTTTTTACTGAAATTAGTATAATTCTATACTGATGATATACTGTTTTTTGGGACTTGTGATATCAGTATGGTTAGTGATATCACTACATTTTTCACTAATATCAGTACATGTATATGATCAGTTTATTTGTTCTGATACTACCAGGGTCGTCAGTCTATAGACGTTTATTGCCTTCACCGGAAAAAAACCACAGTCAAAACGAGGAAAATAATACTTTAGAATCTTTTGTCAAAATATTAAAAGCGATATTTAAACATAAAATTGGCAAAGCTTATTGTATTAAATTGACAAACAACGATTTTTAAAAACAGTTACATTTTGCTATTTTTTCTTTTCAATTAATTGTCTCAAATTAATTATTATTTTTTTTACAGAAACTTCGAATCATTTTCATTTAGTATTTCTCGTAAAAATAAAATTAATACGGTGAAGTCTTTCAGCGTAGAATTTTTTTGAAAAACCAGAAACCCATCAAAACTTACTGATAATTTTTTCGAGAATACATTTTTCAGAAATTGAAAAAGAGCTTTTTTTAGAAAGGGGAGCATTCCCTTTAAATCACTTTGGATATGATCGTAATAACGAGATCCACGTGGGCGATTTTATTCAAGAAATATAAGGTAATTTGGGTGTTATTCATGTTTCTGGAGTCATCGTACCCTTCGTAAACGTTCAGGGGCCCTCTTTTCAACCGAAAAGGGAGGTCCTGAGCCCTCAATTTACGAAAACCTTAACTGAAGCTGGGTTGAGTTTTAGGAGAATTAAACGATCGATGAATTCCAGCCAATTTCAGTACTTTCATACAAAATCGTAGTTTCACCTTTCCTTATACATGTATTTTTCATTTTCTCTATTTATAGACTTTGTACGGTTTGGCAAAAACTCTCGGTCTTATTTGTTTTCTTCCTTCAATTTTCGACAGGAATTTCTCTTATTAATTTAATAATTGCTAGAAAGGAAATATGCCGAAACGAAACCACTTTTAGTTCGTCTAGACCAGAAGCCTCTTTCTTATTATGAAACTGGCAGCAATCAATAACTTTGATAACCGATGTTGTAGTTAGAAAAAAACACACACCATCTTTTCGCAGAATCTTAATTAAGAGCAAGATTTTTTTTACTGAAAATTTATTTTCTTGTTTGTTTGTCAGCTATTTACTTAGGAAGCCTGCGTGAGCAATTTATTTGTCAATTTATAATTGGTCGTGATTAGGTCGTTAGTGAACGAAGATTCGTTGGCATTGTTATCGAAACATGTGGTAAGGGCATGCAGGGGCTTCAGGGGAAAAGGATAAGTGGGTCAGGATAAGAAGAAAGAAAAATACGAAAACGTATACATGTATTTACAAATAATTATGACAGGGAAGTCAACACTTCGCCATTTAAATTTATTTTCAGTATTTCAAAAACAAATATCCATTTGCATACAAGTTCTCCTGCGAGCAAAGAAACTGGCCCATCTAAAGTATTTCACAAATTAGGTTTTTACCGCAATTTGACATTAATTTAAAATTCAAAATAGTTCGTATTTTATTGCTTTTTTTAAATGCCTCTGATTTCACACAAATTTCTGATGAATTTTTCAGGTGAAAATCCTAAAAACAACAGTAAAACATTGCATTTATTGTGACATCTGTATGACAATATGCTATATGCCAAAAGGCAAAAAATCCTTATAGTGTAAGGGCTTATTATTATATCAAACTTTTCATCAGGAAATACGATGATCTGAGATGAAAAGAGTTGCAATGATAATGTTTTACTTTATTTGTTTGAAGCACTATACATTTTCTCTCTACGTGGATGTGAATTTAAGGTATTAAAGTTTGAAGCTATTCTTCTACGAAATTCAAGAGGAAATTTAGTTAATTTAGGTGCTTTCCAAATTATTTTAAATCGTTAAAAAGACGAGTTATTCCGATCTAATATTGGATATATAGGCCCTACTTGCTGAACAAAATTATTTAAAATTAAAAATTTAAAATTTGGCAGTTTATTTGCTCTCAAGAGTATTTTTACGACGCAGACCAAATTTTCTTTACCAAATATAGAAAAAGAAATTGTTTACAACTGCATTTTCAAGAACGTTTAATTAATCTAGTAGGATATCTTTACACCTGACAATGTTTTCATGTACAGGGTATCCAACTCGTCGGTGTTCACATTTAAACGTATTTTTCTTACAGATTAAAGATTTGTTCGCCGTGATTACTTCTCGAACATGCTCGGGTGTAATTTTGCAAATTTCATTTCTGTATTTTTATTCAATTTTTTTTTGTACAAGAATTACGCGTCCCTACCTACATGCTCTTCTAAGGATGAGCCAGGTGCAAAAAAAGTATTGCTGGCACATTTTTTGCTTCAAAAACTGATCATATTTATCTTTACCAAAGTAGAATTTGTAGTGGTTAATTTCAAAATGCCCCATTTATTTATAGACAAATTTGGAAAATTGAAGAAAAAAAATTTCGTAACGCGACCTCCTAAATCAGGGCTTCCCTGCACGGCAGCCTCTTCCAATTTTTTTTCAAATTAATTTTTTTTTTGTAAATAAACGGGGCATTTTTAAGTTATAAACCGAAGCTGAATTCCTATTGGACGACCAATTTTACATCGTTAAAAATAAATTGAGCAATTATAATGAGTATTTGAAGCAAAAATGTGTGAGTAATATTTTTGCACGGTGGACATGCTTTTGGGCTAATCCTTAACAGATTTGGAAAATGAAAAATACTGATCACCAGATTAAATCAAGGTAAAATATCAACAAATAACGTTATTTACGTCGTTTCACCCATTCGTAGAGAGAGAGCTTCGGTAGTTGAGACTCGATCTTATTTCGACTGGTCATCTTGACCATTCCTAGTTGGATTAGGAAATGAAGAGTGGCAAAATAAGCGACTTATAAATGAAGTCGTTATACTGAGCCATTAATTGACGCGTAAAACGCGAGGAGTGCTTATAAAAGTCAACGCTTGACATTTACGTTGGCATTCTCCCAATAAAGACGCATCGTCGCACTGACCACCGGTCAAGCCCTCCGCGCTCGGCCTACCGCTTGACCGCCAGAAATTAAGCCGAAACGAACGGGGAGGGGGAAAAGGTTAAAACAGCCGATCAATTACTAACAAGTTCATATTTTTCCCTACTGACATAATTTAATTTATGTAAACGAAACATGATAGGCGTTTTTAAAACAATGGGTTAAATAACCGAACGTTTCCTCCTCCTCCCCCTCCCCCCCTCCCCCTAACAATCCGAGTTTAATTGTTGCTGATCAATATCTGGTCTGAGTGTTAATTCGTTTATATCAACTTCCTGTGTCGATTCGCTCCGTGGAAAATCGGTTCATTTAGGTTGAATGATAAAATCCAATTAACCGAGGGAAAAAAACAGCAGCTCTCGGGGCCCAACTTCCGGTGAGATCAGAAGAATGCGAGCTGCGCATGCGCGATGCGACAGACTACAGAGTTCCTTAAACTAATTCAGTACAGCGATCGGTTTTGGGGAAAAAAACAGAGAGGCTGGCATGGTCTTTTTTAAAAGAGTACTCTCTCAACTGATTTTAATCTCTTTCGGAGTTCTTCGTTAATGACCTCATAAAATTCCGTCGAAGGCCAAGAAATTACGTCACTAAATTTCAAAACCGACAGGGCGCCATATTGCGCACTCCGAGAGGAGTTCGAACGACCCCATTAGCGAAATATTTAATAGCTATCGATCCCCTTCGCTACTAAAACCGGAAACTTAATGACCGGAAGTGTTCCTGTAGCAGCGAATCGATGTACCAATCAGCGCTTAGCAGCACTCGCTCCATTTTTCTGCTGATTGTGGAACGTTCTGTGAAACAATCTGAGACATTTCCGGTCTCTCTCTCTCTCTCTCTCTCTCTCTGAAGCACTTTGAGACAGCGTTGATTTACGAAAATCAAGATCTCTCAAAACCAATTCCTAACTAACATTTAAGTTAAAACGTTTCAATTCAATTCAGATATCCTGATGGGGTTTTCATTTAATGTTAATCATTTAATTTTTTATGGCATTTTTTAATTGGGTGGCCTGACTGATTGTTTTGATTTAATGTTAATCATTTAATTTTTTTCATGGTATTTTGCTTTTTGGTTCTAAATCTAATAAACAAACCAGGAATATCAGCCATAAGGGGAGTAACCCCTTAGTGCTCAGATTTTCCACTCTTCCCTTCAGATGTTCGATGGTTTTGGTAATCCATCAATCTACATTTTAAAGTTTAATATTAATTTCTCGTTTACATTGCCTTAAATACCAAGTACTTGTATGTGCTTCGTACTGCATCATTTTAATTTTTAATTAAGTTAATTAAGTTTAAATTTGCGTTTAAGAAATTGTTTCATGCTTTTAAAACGCAACACAATTTCACCCTATATTGCATGTGTTTTATTTCTTTAACTTCAATGGTTGTCTAACTTTGTCTTAAATACCAAGAGCGTGTATATAGCGTCGTTTAATGTTTGTATTAATTAGCAAGAGTAATTAATCTATGCCATTTTACAATTGTAAATACAAAATATGTATGCATAGATATGCCAATTTGTATTTCTTGTCATTATTTAGAAATTATCAGTATAAAACTGATAATGTTGACTATCAAGTTCCATGATAAAAAATGAATAAAATGAGTTGATGGATTACATCCACCTACCATAAGGCAAATATGTGCTTACAGTAGGGTACTGTGTTGAATTGAATTGAAGCCTCATTGCATAACATCAATTTTACACTTGCTGTTATGAAACAAGACGCCATTAAAACTCCATTTAAAGTTACGAATTATCCCATTTAATTCTAATCACATTAATAAAAAAATTTTAAGAAATTTGAAAAATTCGAAGGAGGTTGCCATGCAAGGAAGCCCCGTTTCAGGAGGCCGCGTGAGGTTTTTTTTTCCAATTTCTAAATTTTTGTATAAATAAACGAAGCCTTTTGAAATTACAAACCAAAGCTGAAACCCTGGTGAACAACCAATTAATTCCACAGCGGTAAAAATAAATTAAGCAATTGTAACATCTTTGCATGGTGGGCGTGCTTTTGGCTCATCTTTGATGAGCAATTTTCACCTAACGTTTCCACAAATTCACTCTTTTTCAGACTATTATTTCATTTCGGTTTAGAAATCCCGAGTAATAATCAGCGTTTTCCTCATTTTAAGCCTAGATTCTCCCAAAGAGTGCAAAAAATATCTTTATGTTACGTTGAAAAGCGTATCCAACATCAGCAACCTCAAAGACCTCAACGAGACGTCATGAAAATCTTGTTGGGTGGAAGGTGTTTTTTTTTTCTGTTTTTTTTCCGTCAATTTCCGTTGAAAGGAGTCGGTGGCCCATCGATTTCAGGGGGTGGGATATTGAGGGGGGAATGAAACGGTATGGCGTCTAAATGAAAGAAAAGCTCTCCCTTTTTATACAGGCATGTCTATCAGAGATATTATATTGTGAAAAAGCAACTACTGGATAAAAATGGGGGTTAGGGAACACGCGTGTGTCTATTCTATTCTATTATAAGCAAGATATGTAAAAATTTCCACCTCCAGGCGACATATCGATTTCATATTTAATAAACCGAAATACATCGTGGATACCTAAACATAGTAAGGGTGTACCTGAGATGTTAGATGAAGGCTTCTTCTTCCCGTGGATGAAATTGAACATGTTTTGACGTACTCCTGGAATCATTCACAAATATAACTTTATGTACATTACATGTACAAGAATCTACAATTTAAAAAAAGAACAATCCCCTTATATGGGTCAAATATGCCCATCATCGGTCATTAGGTTTTCTAGAAAAAAATGCTCTGTCTGGGATATTAATACCGGTTGCAGGAACGCAGAGGTTTTCCACTTATCCAGGTTCGACTTTTCCAGGTTCATGAGCCCAAAAAAGCTGACTAGGGCTGGATTAACCAATAAGCATTGTTGACGTGTATTAACCCGAGCTCACACTAAATAATATAGTCACAGACAGGGATTTGCAGGTTATATGCCAGAAATTTGTTCTAACAAATCATTATCTGTGATCCATTTTTGTAACAAAAAATTTGCAAACGGCGTTCCCCTGATGGAAAGTATTTCGCAACAATTCTTTGTAAGGAACAGCAAGAAAAATCTACGATTGAAGA
The DNA here is from genome assembly GCA_034700785.1 of Rossiulus vilnensis. Lineage (NCBI taxonomy): Eukaryota > Metazoa > Arthropoda > Diplopoda > Julida > Julidae > Rossiulus > Rossiulus vilnensis. Next base: position 9,579 of record JAQIXS010005354.1, read on the forward strand.
TGAACCTAAAATATTTTACCTGGGCATTTCCTTAACAGCATAAAAACGTCCTACATCTTTGCACACTGTTTTAATATTAAAACTTAAAAATTAACACCATTAGCAGATGTTTTATATACACTGCATATATAATGTATATAATCATAATGATATCAGCAGAGAATCATCAGAGATTCCCAGCTCATCACATGATCCAAGTTTTACCAACCTCTAGCCTCTGCCACCTTGGATATCCCACTGGTGGAAAGATCAGTATAATCAGTACAAATATACTGATTGTAGTGAAAAATGTAGTGATATAACTAACCATACGTTTATTAGCAGTCCCAAAAACCACCGGGACACTGATAAGAGTGGTCCCAAAACCAGTATATGCATGTAATTGTATATATATAGTGATATCAGTTTGGAATCACACTGACATCAACTAAGGTTACACTGATATCAGTTTAAAATCACACTGGTATCAGTAGAGAATCACAATACTGATCTTTTCTCCAGAGCCAATATGGACGACCTTTTCCCCTGCTATGAATATTGCGCCATTTCCGCAAGGCGATGATATAGAGGTAGGGTTTAGGGGTCGCTTTTATTGCCATTAATTCGTCGTCCTCTTATTTCGTATCACCGCTGCTCATTAACCGAGTATTAAGACTTTCTTTTTGTGATAATGCAACTCCTATCTGACTTGGGCCAATGAAAATGGCGTCCGGCATTCTAACGAGGCCTAAAGAGGCGAAACGATAAGATGGCCGACGAAAGACCGATATAAAAGGCGATTAGGGCGTCACCATCGACGATAATTAGCGTTAGACGAGGCGATAAAAACCTTTAGCAAAACCTAATTGCGTGGACCGGAAGTCCGCCATCGTCGCCCATATCGAAAACACACCATCTCGAAGTGTCCAGTTAAAGATATGACGTAACAGTTGACAGTAAACATACCAGTTATTGCTCAATTTATTTTTACCAATGTAGAATTGGTCGTCCGCCAGGGTTTCAGCTTTTGTTTATAATTTCAAAATACCTCGTTTATTTATAATACCCTTTTAAGAGAGAACGATACATTTTGAATATTCCAGACCTTCTCATTCTCTTAACACTCTTGTTATCAAAGAAACTGGCCCTTCTAAATGTATTAAAAATGCATTTTGTTTACCAAGTAGAAATCATATTTTAAATCGAATCATCTCGTTTTATAAACAATTCAAATCAGCCTGATTTGATTTAAATTTCCTATGACTATCAGGTGAAAAAAGCCTTAATTCAACAGTAAACCATTTGCAAATTTTATATATATATTTATTTATTTCTGCAGGAAACGTTTCAACTGATAAAGTCATAAGAGATTTTAATCAAATCAGGCTCCTTTTAAAGTGCAATAAATTGTTTATAAAACGAGATAATTCGATTTTGAATTGGATTTATACTTGGTAAGCAAAATGCATTTTAATACATTTAGATGGGACAGTTCCTTCGATTACATGAGTATGAAGAGAATGAGAGGGTCTGGAAAGATTCTAAATTTATCGTTGAAAATAAAAAAGGTAATGCAGTTTGTCTTATGATTTTGACCACAACATCTTAAATTTCACATCATCTTATAGGCCTAGTTGTTAAGTGATCCAGACGTGGTTACTTGACGCATTGCATATGTACGAGCACGGATACATCATATCAGACAAAGTACACACAGACACACACAAACACGTATAAATAAAATATAAGCGGTCTCCAGTGCCGTCTTATTATTTATTCATAAAATATTAAGTTTTTCTTAATTTTATTTACACCTACAGATGCCGCCCCCTGGGAGTGACGCGAAGCGTGAAACATCCCCTCAGCGCCATCTATTGATAGGTGCACAAAAAGTGACGAATTTTTACCTCGAAGATCTCCCTTTTTTTTTGAACGGATACTGTTGTTTTTGTTTTTTTGTCATATTAAATGTCTAACGCCGGTTAATTGGTTTTTCGTCGAGTGAATTTCAACAGCGTCGATATATACATATTTTTTTGTTATTTCGTTAAAAATATTGTCGACAATTTTTCCCCAGTGGCAAATGAGGAATTTTATCATCGACTCCAACGCTGCATTAATTAATCGACCAAGATTTGCATTATTCAAAAAGCAAACGAGGCTCGTTTATAGGCTTGCGATTATAAGCAATTTATTTACTGAAGCCTAGAAGCAGTCAAGTTAAGTCAATCGATAGTTCGAAAAGCATCTTAGTCGACCCGGGGAAATTCCCGGTCAAAGGTCACGCTATCTACGTTCCAGAAAATAAACCTGCTTTTCGAAATATCTGTAGAAAAAAAAAAGGTCATCGAGTGGAAATATCGATCAATTATTGCTAGAAGGCAGTAGCGATGGCAATACGTTTTAATCTGATGATTAAGCCCTGAGAATTAAGTTGCATGGAGTATGCGAAAGGATGCTCCACATCCTTTTGCTCTTTCATTTTGCGTTTAAATTACGCTGATTAATATGTCAACGTTCTATTGGGATAAAACTTTGTTCAATTTAATGTTTCACAAACATGTACAGTATGTGTACTCCGTGTTTTAAAAGTGTTTAACGTCGCAGCTGCCCCTAGATTAATGGCATAGCAATACCTGCTAACATCTCTGTATAAACGCGAAGCCAACATACAGGGAAGAGAAATACTTTGTAATAACTAAGGGCCGCTTGCACCATTGCAGGTTAAATGAAAGGTTAGCTAACTTAAGATTAACTATAACCACAAATTAACATAAGCAATAGGTTTTTGTTGCACCGTTTCACAATAGGGATTTTTAATCCATGATATAGTTAACATGGATAAGACCTGTTGCAGCAAGGAATTCTGGGAAAATTGCATTAAATTAGAAACCTTCGGTTACCCTGGTGGAAAGATCAATATAATCAGTTCAGTAGGTGTCAGTATAAATTCACTGATCATGTACTGCTATTAGTAAAAAAATGTAGTGATCTCACTAACCATACTGATATTTGTAGTCCCAAAAACCACTAAAATACTGATATCACTACGCATACTGGCATATCTTTTCTTCAGGGTAACTCTGCCTATTAGCTGGGTTAAGGTTAACCCGTGGTTAATTGCTAGCCTGCTGTGGTGCAATGCTTTTTATTAGATAAGCGGGGGTTTACCTTGGGTTTGGCTTGACTGTTGTTGGTGCAACCGGCCCTTAATGAGCAAAGTTAAGTGGAATAAATCTTTTATTGTTTT